>KI628604.1:0-59492 GCA_000503235.1 Sclerotinia borealis F-4128 | reverse complement strand
GACAACATAACAACATAACAACATAATAATATACACACATCTTACACCAACCAACCCACAACCCACAATCCAATAGCCCCCCTCCATATACATGTAGTTCCATTCAACATCCCCCCTCTCCCAAATTATTTTATATTCAAACGATTTACATAAGCTTATACCATATATATTTTATACACTCATCCTCCAATCCTCCATACCATACCATACCATATTATATAACGCGCAGCAGAATAAATAATCACAGAAACACGAGATGCATTAAAGATGGAAATGAAGATACAACGCCAATATCAATTCATCTATAATGCTCAAAAAGAAAAAGAAAAGAAGTCCCATCCATCCGTCCATCAATCATAAAACCATTTCTGCATTCATCTATGTATTCATTCGCATTCCATAAACATCAAGACTGTCTTGCACTGCGTTTGCCTCTATTCAGTCGTTTCCCTCCCTTCCCCTCCCCTCCCCTCATTCTATCCATCGTTCCATGATCCATCTACAAAATCGTGCCGAAGCTATATCATCATATTAGCATCCCGCCTCAATCTCCCTACTCCAGATTCGAAAACTCACCCAAAAGTCTGCTTGATGCTTCTAACATAATATTCGCTCCAGTTTCTCTTCGTGACCTCTTCCTGACCAACCGGGACACCAGACCAAGAAACTCTCATGACCGTGACATTATCAACATCGTTTTGATCAAAGTTGATCTCCAATCTGGAATAATGTCCTTGTGGCCATTGATCGAGACGCCAGCTTTGAACGATCTTGGTTGGTTCGACGAGTTCGAGGAATTCACCCGAGACGTTGCCCCCGAAAAGCTCGAATTTCCCTCCCTTCTTAGCACCCTCGAAGAGTTTTGGCGCGGCGCGTGTGAATGCGGCGATGCGGGCGGGATCGGTAAAGGTTTGGTAAAGCTCTGAAGCTGGAGTACGGAATTCTTCATTGTCGGTGACAGTGGTGGTATTTACTAAAGAAGGGGCCTTGTTGGTTGGGGTGCATGTAGATTGAACTGGAGCATTGTGAGGGTAGGTCTTTGCGGATGTGATCTTGGATGCTGGGTTCGCATCTGGCGCATGTTGGATATCTTTTCCGTGCTCTGTGATGAGAGCAGGTCCAAGTTGTGCAAATTGTTTGCGGAGTTGAGGGACGATTTGTGCACGAACGAGGTCTTTGACTGGGGCTTTAGAGTTGGCATCGGAGTAAATATCTATGTCAAACTGAAATCACATTAGACAATTCATCTGAGTGTCCATTGGGCACGACTAAACATACAACATACTCGTTTTCTGCGGTATCATGAGCAACTTCAGGAATGGTGATGGTACCGCTAACGGATTCCTCATCTTTGGTTTTGCCTAGTCCAATTAGATATAAAATAATGATATTGACTATTACTACAGGGCATACCTGAATACTCAATAACGAGCTTGACATCAAATATGGTAATGACCTTTCCCTTTCGCTGATTGACATCAACATCTCCATCCATACTAATCAATTTATCCAATTGAGCTGTAACGTCATCCTCCTCGGCCTTGACCTCATTTATGCTATCCTCCAACCATTGTTTTGCCCATGTTGAAGCATCTTTGTTAACCCAATGCCAGTTGTTTGGGTTGTGGAGAACCATATTGGGCGAAGTTTGATGAAGACTTTTTTATAAACTGCCAAACTGAATGTCAGCAATGTGAAAATGAATGATACGATTTTTTCAAGATTGAAAAGAAGAAAGTATTTTTGTTCAGAAGGAGGCCCGAAGGCCATAGCATTGTCGTCAAAGATATGAGTACAAATCGACTCGGACTGGTGCCAGCTTGTGTCTCATCATAAAAAAAAGAGAGGGAAGGGGGATTTTGGGAAAGAGATCTCAGATGAACAGTTTTTGCACATACCTTTTTGAAAAAGAATGAATTGAATCTGAATAATTATTAAGAAAGTAGCACAATTGAACCTGCAAAGTTGATGTGATTATTATTGAAGGAAGAAGGTATTTAAGGAGAAATAGAAGTAGAAGAGACCCCAAATAAGAAATTAGAGGTTATTGAAGAAATCAAAAGAATGAGTTGGAAGCTTTTAAAGAAGAAATTCAAGGATGGTGGGGCTGAGTTCAAATATGGTGTAGCGTGAAAATTATTAAGTTTGTGATTAACCTACCTAATACTCGAGTAGAAGAAAACCTGAGGCAGCTATAACTTTGTATTGCTTCATAGTGAGAATTGAAGACCTTGGGATGATATCGATATGATTGATCGCTACTGGGTACTTATTGGGAGCATAAACAGACTTTCACATCGACCCAAACGACCATATAAACCGATGAATGAACATTTATCAGCCCTAACAAAGTCGGTGCACAAGTAGGTTAAGCCTTAAGAGAAGAAGCTAGCTACTGTACCTAGCCTAATCTCTGGATATACTAATTGAGAGATTCAAAAGGCTCTAGACATCGTATCAGCTTGATTTTATTGACTCACAATCAATCTGATGTACAAGACTACAGCGCCATGAGAAAGTTGCCATCATAGGTATCTCCCGACCCTTCCATTATTGCAAGCGGAGCGGATCTTGGCGCAAGTTTCCTCAGTCCGAACGGCTACGCTACCAGAGCCAGCGCTTATAACTAGTGCTTATATGGAAACCTTCTTTATTTTAGCTTCGGAAGAATACAACTATCATGAATTTCAGACACAAGCTTTCAACCAACAACCATTTCAAGAAAATTTGAGATGGATGGACATTCACAGTTGTCGGCTTTGTCATAATGCCCATCCTCAGTTCAAAGGGACGATTTGTGCTCTTATATATATATAATCTACTGGTAATCCTTTACTGTCCCACATACCAACAGGAAGGCGCGTACCTCATTCCTATAAAGTAGTTTATGGGGGGTATAATGTTCCCCTTTTCGCAAGCGATAAAGCTATATCGGTGGACCAAGCGCCGACCTTCTTCAAAGTGTCTCAAATCCCCGGTTTGTATGTTAATGTGGCTGCGAACGTCGTATCCAAGTTCCAGCCCTTGCCAATTTCCAGCCACTCGTGCTACGGACAGAAGCGGGATGAGGGAAGGCACAATAAGAAGGATAATTATCAAGTTTTAGGCTTTATAGATATGCAGTAGCTTGGGTCCAATGGATCGAGCGTTCCGGTTGTCGAGATGAAACATTCCTCCCTAACAAAGGGTTTTGATGAATGTCGATAGGTAACGAGTAGGTTTACTAATACTCGAGTTACTTACTAATGTTTTCATTCTTCCCTTCATACCGGTCCTTCAATCACACAGAGCTGAAAGCAGGAAAGCAGGACCAACACGCTCCAAGCCTCAAGCCTCAACGAAGCTTGTACTGTACTATTCTTTTATCCGATGTTGCTGAACTCTCACTTTATTCATGTCTTGGCATCTCTACTGCAGCAGCAGCAGCTTAGTCTGCTTATTACCACTCATTGCTCTACCGGTTATGTGATCGTGTCTCCTTGCTGCTGTCTCAAAATGACGTAGTCAACTCCCGAATCAAGCCAAACAAGAAGAGTGTCGTACCTTCCTACAAGAACACCAAGCGTGTTTGTCGACAAGTTTCTTCATCATCAAGCTTTCTTTCGTTTCTCTTTTATCTTTTATACTCAACACAAAAGTTTTAAATCGTTTGACTTCTTGCTTTCTATTAGATATTCTATCATATCTATTACTCAACAGAATAATTCTTTGTTTCTTCATCTTTCA
Organism: Sclerotinia borealis F-4128; assembly: GCA_000503235.1. Lineage (NCBI taxonomy): Eukaryota > Fungi > Ascomycota > Leotiomycetes > Helotiales > Sclerotiniaceae > Sclerotinia > Sclerotinia borealis. The sequence continues at coordinate 55,766 of KI628604.1, read as the reverse complement.
TCGATAATCCGTTATCTTTCCGAGGGATACATAACATACTCGAGTACCTTTCAAGGCAAAGAACAGCTCGCTCTCAAACTACAATTACTATCATCCACTTCCTTAACTACGAAATAAAGAAGTCCAATTTCAATCGTCCACAATGGCTCCAGTAATATGGGGTTTGAAACTCGCGGATATGCAATGGGGAAAGTTCAAGGGAGGATACATGTTCAACCAAGTCTACCATCTCCGCAGAACAAAGATGATTGTCTATCAAATCGCCATGATAACGTGTGTTTGTTCCGAATCTGTAGGGACTGCTGCTCTAAGTGGTAAGAATTACCTTATCAAAATCTCAACATCAATCCTCGAAGCAAAGGACTAACAGTTATTCTGTCTAAGATTATCTTGATCAACGAGACGGCATACAAACCCGCTATGGTCTACACACTTCGGTGAGAGATATCATTGGAATTTTCTCATTCAACATTTTTGTTGGTATAGCAGTTGCTACAATTTTTGGTTCCGGATTCTTCTTCGATCTTTTCTGGCCCGAACGTGTGGAAAGCCTCGCGGTGCGGAAGGCATGGAAGATGTGTTCGCTTTTGATGTGCTTCTTAACTTTGGCAGATGCTATCGCTCTTACAGTTAGTCTATCATTGCATCATCTCAACTTTCTTAGTTACTAATCATTCCGTTATAGGTCATTGTAGCCACTCAGCGTGCAACCATCGATGGATTGACAAACTCAGAAGCCCAAAGATATTTTGATTCAAATGGTCCACCAAACCCCATATACCGCAAAAATGCATACTGCATTGCATCCACTGTACTTTTGTGGATCGGTGTGGTAGGCACAATCGCCAGGTTTGTTTTTCTTGATCCATCTTTTCCGAAACTACCAACTAACTGCTCATTTGCAGTTCATATATCATGTGGAGATCTATCAACCATAACCAAACCAACGGTGTTTTCGCTGCCAACCACCAACCTGCTGTCACCGTACATCCTCCGGTCGTTGACCTTGATGCTGACCCTAATAGCCATGAAATGGGCGATATGTCTGGTGGATCGACTTCACCTACAACTGCTGGAAAAGCTCCTACCGGCAGAGCTGATGAACCGGCTCGCATAAACCTAGAGGACATATAGATGTAATCACGATTGCAACGCCACGAACAATCTCAACATAACCTCAATATTTGATTCTTTTGAGGGTAGGCACGTGGTACCATACCTAAACCAATAATAAAGAAGAAAACTCGACAGAAAATCAACACGAAGCAGGAGACATTATATATATACAAAACTCGAGTATAGGAAGATAGAAGGGGAGAAAGAGGAGAAATATTATTATACCCCCTAGCACTTTTTAATATTCTCTTGAGAAAAAGCGGTCGTGCATGCAAAATGATTTTCGGCATGGCATGAATAGCATAAATAGGCGTTGGGGGATTTGTATACCTAATTTATGAACTTGGTATGGTTCATAGTATCATACACAGCATGCATACTATATACTAATATTGGCATTCTTGATATGATGTGATGTGATTTGATGTGACTTGATTCGAATACTGTCCGATAGTATTCGTATATCTATATACTCGAGTATCCTATAACTCCAAGTGATCATTCTCCGCATACCGTAGGATGTACACACACACACACACACACACAATTTTCCACAATACATCTGTCTGTCTCCCTCCCCTCCCATCTCCTCCTGTTTTTACTTCACTCCATTTCATTCACTCTGTCTCAATCCATCTCGCTTGATTTTTCTCGCCCCCTATACTCGAGTACTGAGTAGTACTTTTCTCATTCCCTTCTCTTTTCTTCTCTTTTCCATTCTCCCTTTCCTTCCTCTACTTCTTCCCATTCCTCCCATTCCTCCCCTCTCATCTCATCTCATCTCATCTCATGTCGTCTCACTAGAGCATAATCTACTCAGTACATAGAGTAGATACAACCTGATTCAATCCAACCTAATTCAACCCAATACAATGTATAATCACCATACTCGAGTAATGCAATCATCATCATCATCATCATAATCATTGTTCATTCAATCATTCATCATTCATCATTCATCATTCATCCATCCATCAATTAATCGATGACATCTACTGTACTTTTCCCCTTCCTCAGCAATCATCCCCTAGCAAGACAGCGTTTGGTACTAAATGATGAGTATGATACTTTTTTCCTTTCCCTTTTCTCCCTCTCTCACCATCGCAGAATCTTCCTCTCCCTATTTTAGCTACTAGCCCCGACCTATCTACCAAGCCAAGTGCATTCATTCAGTAGTTGCTCCTTCTTTCCTTCATATCTTTAATTAACAAGCAGAACCATCTTCAGGAATCGATATAGACGATACTCGTATACTCCAACCCACTTTCCTTCCCTTCCCCTCTCCTCACTCCAGCCATTCATTCATTTGATCGCAGCATTCCCTTCCTTTCAATTCTTTTCCCTTCCTTGCCTTCCTATCTATTAAAGGCCTAACAGACCAACACCTCGTCAGCAAACCAGGCCAACCAAGCCGACATGTGTTATGCCTATAGACATACCCTACACTATAACCGCTTGTACTGTGGACTGTTCATGAGAAATAAAAGAAATAACGTAAAAGCTTGAGGGATGTCCGAGAAAAGAAAGGAAACGAAAGAGAGAACCAAAAAAATCCTCGCTATGCTTAGAAATAAGATACTCCAAATGATTCACCCCCACCCTCCCCAAACGCCCCATGAGTCCATCCGATCGAGGACTTGAAAGCTCAAAGACGTATACGACAATGAAATATAAAGCGAAGATAACAGCTGAATAACCAGGGTATACCCCCCATCCATTGACCCAATCCCAATCCCCATCCCAATCCCCGATTCTCCCGAGGCGTATGATTTCTATGAATACCGGTAATTCTGTTGCATACATTCTCGTGAGTGATTTTCATTAGACGTTTGATTTCGTATATTCATTTATGGATTCGCAAAGTCACCAACTTCGACAGTTTCGCCGATTCCTCGCAATAGGATACGATGACCACGTTCTGATTTAGGGACACCGTCACGGGATGCGCCGAAATCAAGGACCTGAAGTAATTGTTAGCTCAAAATGTACTTTAATTCAAAAGGAGCAAATGACCGACCTCGACAAAAGTGAAATTATCACGCTGGACGGCCGCAACACATCTTCGTTCGTCGAACTTGACTTGCCAGACACCACTCAAGTCGCCCAAAAGATCCTTGATGCATTCACCGGTTTTGACATCCCACATCTTTAGAGTGCGATCTGATCCAGAGATGACCTTTTGCCCATCATGTTGAAAGCAGGTGATCGCACCTGTATGGGCACTCAATGTACTCTTGCAAACGCCACTCTCCGGGTCCCAAATACGCAGCGTTGAATCCGCAGCTGCTGAGACAAGACGTTCCTCACGTAAGTCCAGGAGGCCAACAAGGGACGTATGGCCTTCAAGAGTGAATAAACATGAACCAGTCTCGAGGGACCAAACTTTGACGTATGTATCCATAGAACCGCTAATACATCGATTGCGTTTGTGATCTAAAACAACGCTGTATACCTTCGCGGTATGTCCTTGTAGACGATGCATGACTTCACCCGTTGATATTTTCCATACTCTCACAGTACAATCGTAGCTACCACTTACTAACGTATCTTGATGGGCTGCGATGGCACGAACAGAATGTGTATGTCCAGCTAATACGCGCATGAAGTAAGGGCAATCAGCATCATTAGTTGGCGGTCCTGTTTGAATGTATCGCTTGTCTCCTGGAGCGGGTAGCTTCCATACGCGTAATTGAGAGTCACGAGAACCGGTTATTATAAGGGGCTGCTCCGGAACCATGATAGACTGGCCACTGGCTGTCTTGCCCGCCTCTGACGGCATGAGAATCTGCAAGCATCGTACAGTTGACGTATGTCCATGAAATACTTGAGTGCAAAGGCCTTTTTCGATGTCCCAAACGCGTACGGAACGGTCAGTAGAACCAGAAACAAGAACATTTCCTTCGTATTGTAAAGCCCAAACACCCCCATCATGTCCCTCGAGCTTTTTGCGTAGAGCTCCAGTTTTCGTGTCGTAGACATGAATACATGTATCATCACTACCTGTCAAGATTTTCTCATCATCAAATTGAAGACAAGTAATTACATGAGATGGGTGAGCTTTAAAAGCCATATGATGAGGTTCAACGGCACGATTTGTCCAGCTATGACGAAGAAAATAGTGTCGACGATACAAAGATTTGAAGAGATGAAGCTTCCGTAATTCTGGAAGACCAAATTGGGGATCTGGTACAGCCAATGCAGCAGCGGAAGCAGCGCTTAGTGGGCCTTCAGACTTGTGGTATTTGGACACGAGTTCTAGTGTTCTGGCCGAAAAGTCATTACCTGTTGCTCTCCGCTTTGCACGTTCCGATCCCGAGCATCCAGTGGGCCGCTTTCTCTTAGTGGCCGCCCGAGATCTTCTAGTTGCATCAATCTTGCTGCTGCTACCAGGCATACCGACTTCACCATTGACTGATTTACAGCTGTCTTTAACGCTCAGATCCATTTCATAGCCATCCGGCCCGTAGGGATCCTGCCATGCCCATCCTTGGCGTATTGCTCGCTCGAGCTCTTCAGGTTGGAGCACGAAACCATCGCGATCAAAAAGTTCTTTCCATCCTGTTTCATTGGAGTCAATAACGTTTCTCCAACGCTTCGAAACTTGTGCTGCACGGCACAGGTCTTTGTGGTACAGGTAACTTAGGATATGCAGGCTTAGTTCAGTGGGAAGCTCATCGAGAAAATCGCACATCAAAGCAGGATTGACAAAACCGGTGACAGCCCGAAGAGTCTTCCTAGAGCACCTTCGGCTCAGCTGGTACATGACGAGAGTTTTCATCTCATCGGGCATAGCATTGAAAGTATCTAGCATAGGACCAATATCCATAAGAGTAGACATCTGCGAGTGTAATCCTGTAGATCCGATACGGCGATCTCGAGCTGTGTTCGTCTCAGCTACCTGAAGAGAATCCTCGTCTAATGTCTCCTGGGTATCGCTGGTAAGCTCGATATCGTCATCATCAAATGCTGGAGAGGCAACGGTAGGTGAAAGACCAGGACTAGGGAGGCTCGCGTTTTGAGCAGCTACAGTGTTTAATTGCGGGCGCTGTGCTTGTTCAAAACTCACCTCAAGACCAGACGACTCAAGGTCGGATTCTGCAATTGGGGGTGTGGCAACTGCGCCGTTGAACGGTTCTTCGTTGGCGATTTCCAACTGACTTGCCAGATTCTCAAATGAGTCGTTTTGACTTAGACCGGATTGGGGTGCGTGTGCATTAGTTTGAAATCGAGGAGCTAATGGTGGAGCGACATCTCTTGAAGACAACTCTACTTCTGACATATCGGGCGTTGCTGGTAAATTGGATAGGTGCATAACAAGACCGAGGTTTCGACGTCGCGAACCTGCATCTTTGGCGTCATTCTTGAAAGCTTCTAGTGCCTGTGAACTGCTGGGCCTCGAACTAGTGCTGGCGGGCCGATAATCGGGTATTCCTTTCGATTTCATAGGCTTTCTCAAGTTGCTAGGTTCTGCAACTGATCTCGCCATTCGGCCTGTTCTCTCCAATCCATCTCTGAACTGCTCGCGATCTTCCCTCGATTGACGGCGTGGATAATGGTTACGGAGAGGTTGGGTTTCAAGATCCTAGAAAATTTGAGCAATTAGTACCGCAAAGTCCAAAGAAAAGTACAGGAAATAATGCAAGTTATCGAACCTCGTGCATGATGTTTTGGAAGTCAAATTCCTCGTATTCCATTTGTTGTCCATCGATTTCGTAGAAAATCTTAGTAAGTTCGGGAGGAGTTGGCTTAAGTGCTAAAGGATATTCCTTTGCATCGAGGCTATGAAGTGGTCGAGGGCTTTGAAAAAGTAGTGGAGGGTATGATCGCTTGGTCGTGGTGGTTGTGGTAACGGTTTTCGTTTCTATAATATCTGCAAGCTCAACTTGTAATCTCGACGTATGACCAACGGTATCTTCTCCATCTTGCCATCCTAGAGAAACAGTCTGAGTTGGGTGTCGAGTCTCGACACTACGCTGCAACAACTTCGAATTCGAAGTGAACGGACTCGGAGAGGTGTCTGGTATAAACTTCTGAGGCCCGGGCATTTGAGCACTTTGCGAAGGGGTTCGATGTTTACTCTGAGATCTATGAGGAGGATCCATTTTGTAAAAGTTTGACTGTGTTTGACTCGTAGACGTGGGTAACTTCGAGACTTCGAGCAAGAGTCCTAGCCTGCCCCTCTCTTTTAGGCCGCACGCGTTCTTGACACAAGGTTCACAACGCGCGAAGATATTGTAATGTTTTTAAATAACCCCTTTTATTCTATGATGCCAACAATATCATAGCCGGATTCCTTGTCGTGCGAAAAGGTTATCGTGGTTGTGGTGGGGGTATTTGGGGGTATCGAATCAACACGGATGATAGACAACCTGCAGAATGTGAATCCGGAGGAAACGTGTAAGAAAGAAGAAGAAGAAGAAGTACTGAAGAGGTGAGACAATATGGAATTGATGAACGGAGACAATTATACTACTGCAGATATAGAGAGGAGAGAGAATGTACAAGAGGGGGGGGGGAGGAGAGTTATCTTTTTTGCAGTGTGTGGTGAGTGGTGAGTGATGAGTGATGGAGTTATTGAGCTTGGTGAAGATTTATCACATCTCAGGCGCGTGCTGGTTTGAAGTGAAAGTGGATTTGGTGGAGATCTTTGTCGGTTCGTGCGGTTTGGCGGTTGTCCACCGGCCTGAACCTTTTTTGGCGTTTTGGCCAAAATATCACCCGTACCCGTACAACCAGAGTCGGCAAAATGGAACAGAAACATCACATTCTCACGCATTTTTCATTTTATTTATATATACTCGAGTACATACGAGTGTATATTCACCTCATCGTGGACACATATACCGGTACCTACACATTTACAGAATATGGATGTGAAATTGGGGTCCATAAAAATGTATCTGGAGAGTTTCTTAAAATACCTACAGTATTACTTACTCGGGTTTCCGCACGTAACCCTTTAATGCAAATAATCAGGAGGCAGAAATTTCTGTTTGATATCTCTTATATATACAACGGAACTCACTCCTATACATCGATAAATGGACAACTGGAATGTCGAGCATTCTTCCCTTGGCGATACAGTAGAAAGCCAATATTTTTGAGTTGGAGATCGAGGTTTTTGTTGTATTAACCTGACTCGAGCCTGAATTCTGAAAATGTGATGACGATTCTCATTATCATCATCATCATGGTCCGCCACCAGAGAAAACATGTGACAGTGAGTATTCCTAACCCAGGTATGCTTGCAATCACATAACCAAAGATGCTTTCTTGCCTTCCAGTGGTGAGGTTTGTCTCCATGTGCTTCAGATAAGAGAGATAATGGGGTCTAAATGATCGATATTGATCGAACTTGGATGGCTCTTCAAACCCCCAAACCCCCAAGAATGTTTTGCTCCACGGCAGTGGCCCCCCTGAAAACTAGTGGAGTATCATTTCAATATGATTTGATTAGTTGATTGGTGAAATCGCAGGTGGTAAACCTTTAGATACCCAAGTATGTTTGATGAAAGGGTGATTTCCTGTGAGACTGGCTGAGGTGTTAAAGAGGAGAGTTTCCCAGCAACCGCGCAGTCACAAAATCGATGGAATCCGCAAGTGCTGGAACGAGAATTTCCAAAGACTCTGTCAAATGAAGGGATGTCCTCCTGAACCAAATACCACCATACTTAAGAAATACAGTAGTCGTTGGGTAGATGGGTATATTCACAGAGTTTCCTTCATATTCCAAGATCAAGAATCGTATGCTGTTGGTCGAGGTCGAGGTCGAGGTCGAGGCTGTTATTCTCTGACCTAAATTACTTGTAAGTAGGTACGTTCCAGAACTTTGGAGTTTTCTACTTCTCCAAGAATGAAGTGTAGATAAAAGAAGCAATTCATCAAATGTGTTCAAGTATTGGAATCAGAACTGACAGTTTTTGAGGAATTTCCAATCTACATACCTAGATAATGAGCGTTTGAGACAAGAGATCTCAAAGAACCTCATCTAAGAGATTGATGAAAAATAATACAGAGTTTCAATTCTTATATCTTCGAGTACTCTAGGTGGTTAACATTCGAATTTCTTCTAGAATTTGTATTCGGTATATACTAGGTAATATTGGCATGGGGGGACTTGAAGAAATGGAGAAGGTCGTGACTTCCTTTTTCTAACCCATTCGATACTCATACCTTCCTATACCTACCGGTACTTCTTTTCTCATTTTCTTAGTCACTCTCTTTCAATTATCCACAAATACTACTAGGTACTCACTTTCCATTAATTCATCTTCATCTTCATTTTCAGAACTTCGATTTCAATCTCTTCTTTTCTCTTCTCTTCCTCTTCCAGTCTCTCTTGCCATCTCATATTGTCTCTTCCCATACAAGTAATCAATACACGCCGAATTCACCGAAACATCATTCACTCTTCACCACACTCTGTTCTTTGCCTTGGATTGTGTGTCCTTGTTACCTTTAAGAACGGACCTTAGAGTCACAATTTTCATCACCAGTTGAACTTTGGTTCATGGGAAGCTGAAGGGCATTTATGGACTTCTATTTTACATCCCACACTCCGAAACTTTTCACAAAATAAACTGCCTCTATACTTCATCATGCCACCAAAGCTACTTACACGCCCTGTTCGTGCTAAACCACAAACAAAGCCACAGATAAAACCTAAGCAGAAGGAGAAGGGAAAGATTAAAGCTGTTGTGGAGGCGCCAAAGAGAGTGCAAGATCTTGCACTCAGTCAAGAGCAAAGTTTCGAGTTAGTCAAAATTGGTGTCAATGTTGCTGTATGTACCATGAAGCCCTTCTCTTTTCTACCTCCTGCTGATGAATACTTCTCAGGTTAGCCAGTTTGTCTTTTGCAGGTTTGTTTGTCAACAGGTTTCCTGATTCTTTATGTTACTCATCCCGAACGTAGGGATTTCTTTCCTGGCAATTGCTACAAAACCCGAATCTACGATGCATCTGATCCTGATCTTACATATGAAACGTTTATCAATGGCACGAATATTCCCAAGAATCTAAACTTGAACGAAGCTGGCGATGAAATCATATCTTTCAACTCTATTGTGCGAGGAACAGGTCATCGGGGAGTCGAAAAGCTACTCGATTGGCTTGTAATACACCACATTCCTGCAAGCCTTTATCATTTTGTGATTAACTAACAGGTACTTAGGAATTTGGAGTCGTCAATGCTGTGAACGACAAATGTTTGGCGAAGTTCCAGCTTTCCGTTTATCGTAAAGAAGTTGTTCCAGAACAGCTCGTCGAAGCTCTCACAATAAGCTTCACTTACAAGGATACTGGAAGCAATTCCCATGTGCAGGTTTCTGCTTCAATGTCGGATAAGGCTGGGAAGGTTGTCAATCTTGGACATGCACATAATGATTTGAGAGAGTTGATTGTACAAGTCATGAGTGCTTCTCGAAATATTAGTGGTGAATCCGGTAAGTTTAGAGCCTTTGTACTTTCCAAATAGTATATCCACTAAGCAGAAATGTAGCTGGGCGCAAGGTGAGCTTGCAACTGTTATATAATGAGAATGCACGTCCTAAGCACGAGTATCGTGGCTTTTGTGCTGCATCGACATCTCAAATACTACCTGAAGATTGTGGGTTCTCAATGGGTAGAATGAATAATGGTCTCCACGGGTATGAAACTGCTAATACCCAAGAGACTGTAGAATAACTCTAACATACATAGGCTTGCAATTAGATATTATACCGCTCCAGCGACCAATGCCCGCCTTCTCAAAGCCAAAGCCTCCAGTACTGTCAACGCAACTCCCCATCAAGAGCGTTTCGCGATGACCAGAGCCCTCAATTCTACAACACCAAGGGCAGCTATCGATGCCAATCATCAGTCTTCCTCGAGAGACACACAGTCATCACAGGTCGATAGCACCCCACAGAGAAACACAATTCAGTGGCTCAACGAGATTGTAAGATGCTAGCAACAAGTACAGTGAATTCGTTCTTTATTTTTGTATACTAACCTGGTTTGAAATAAAGGGACACACAAGAGGATCGGATGACATCGATACACAGCTTCGTGTCAGCCAGCCCATTAGCTTCGGAAAGCATACGATATTTCAAGAACCAGAAGAACTTGATGATAAGGAGGTTGAGGAAGCATCAGAAGAAGAAGACAAGGTACAGTGCGAATGCATGAACTTTGATGATCGTGAAAACTTGGTATGTCATTCTTTCTCTTCGCTTATATGTTCTAATAGGAAGAAAGATCAAATGCTGCAACTGTGGAAATTACTGCCACAGCCAGTGCTACGGTTACAGCAAGGGGACTGTCGGCGCAAATTTCGAGTGTTATGACTGTCTTTTGGTGGTGTCAGAGCCAAGTATTCTTTTTGAAAAGATATATCCTCTTTGTACTCGCAGACGCATGGTGCATTACCTTGAGCACAATGGCTTCAATGATCTCGAAGGCCTTTGCCAGTATATGGGTGAGTCTTGTCCAGTGAATGTTCGAACAGCATTGACCACTATCCTAGATTTGAACCAGAAAGACACTCAGGACTTGATCGACTCTTTGAAAACTGAAGGAATCATCAAGAAATGTTCCTCGAAGTCCTCTAAGGAACCATTCCGTTTTACTGATCTTGATAAACTTCGAGTTGAATTGTTCGATCCATCTAAGCACATTTCGCACACCAAGCTTGTGAGTATTTCACCCTCCCCCCTCCCCGAAAAGCCAGAATAGAGTATTGATACATCATAGTTTGCTACAGCAATACCTGAAGTCGATCTGCCCGAGCAATCTCAAGATCAGACCCAGCTTACGCCAGTCGCTCACCGTCTTCGCCAACCTCATGAAGGTTCAATGCGAGGTTTGCGAAGTGAAGGAAGCAGCACTCAAACTCCGAGCTCATGGAGAAGCTTACATAACGAGACCTTGCGAAGATCACCACGAGTACCGGCCCAGTCAATCCCTCAGCATTCTAATAAACGTGCCGGTGACGACATTCCTGCGAATGCATCCAAGAAGCGACGTGATGCTCTAGCGGCAACTAGTCCCTTCAGTCTCAGATCAAACAGTTCGCATTAGTTCTATTGTAGTCTTCGAAATATGCTATGTACCGAAAAATTGAACAGAAAGACAAATTCTACATCGGCTAGATTGCGCGCGTTGCCATGTTTCGGAAGTCCATAAAAATGTTTTATTATTGAAATCTTCTTGTAGCTTGGGCACTATTTATATAGACTTTAGCTTCGACCACTTCCATATATAATTTTTCAGAAACTATTTGATGCTTGATAGAAATAGTAAAATAAATATCAATGTATGAAATGCATGAAGTCTAGAAATGCAGATTGTTGAATGTTTCTTTCATCCGACTTTGAAATATTTTGGCTAAAATGTAGTGATTCGTTGAATGGTTTGACAGTACTATACATTATTTTGAATACAATATCATGAGGTTAATATAACTATTACTCCAAGATTCTGTAACAGAAACACATGGTTGTCGGTTGTCGGTTGTCATGAAACGATGGATGTTTTAGGTACCTCGGTTTAAGGTGGGTGGAAGTTCTCGGGAGATGGCACGCAGGCAGCGGCGGAGCGGGGAAGAATCTCATGTTTTTTGTAATGTATGGTATGGTAAGGTTATGCGGGCGCGGAGATGAGATGGATGATGGGGTGGTAGGTGGTATGTGGCAGGTGGTAGGTATTGTAGTGGTATGGTATGGTATGGTAGGTAGCTGGAAGGTAGGTAGGTAGGTATTGTAGTGGTGTGGGATGATAAGGGTGTGTATGGGATGAGGGGGGAGAAGGTTGATGGGATGAGAAGGGTGTGGGATGATGGGATGATGGGAAGGATGAAAAGAGTGGGAAGGATGGGATGATGGGATGAGAAGGGTATATATGGGATAAGAATAGAGGTGATGGGATGAGAAGGGAAGGATGGGATGATGGGATGATGGGATGATGAGATGATGAGATGATGGGATGAGAAGAGGAAGAGGGGGGAGAAGGGGGGGGGGAAAGGGTGTGAGATGATGGGATAAAAGGAAGATTGAAGGGAATAGTAAGTCATTTTATGAGGCATTATTAGATGGGATGGAAGATAGGTAGGTGGTTGGGTTATGGCATGTATATATACATAGATGTGATATTTGATGGCGGGGAGAGTGGTTGAGGATGAGAGAGGGGATGAGAGGAGGAGAGGAGAGTAGTGGGGCGGAAAAGAAGGGAAAGGGAGGGGAAGATGAGGGAGGGGTGTTTGTTTGTTATGTATGGTATTGTGATACCGCCACAAACCGGTACTGTACCGGTAGTCTAGAGTTTCTCTTATCTTATGTTTCGTCGTATCATGTCAGTCAATACCGGAACGTGTTTTGTATGTATGAATGAGTATGCATTTGAGTATTCTTGTAGTGTAGGTAGGAGGTATGAGACTAAAGTACCGGTACCTGTATGAGTGGAAAAGGAAAAAGTAAATAAAAATATATATAGATCTTCGTCATGGGTAATACAATAGTAACGAACCATTCAGCTGGAAATATGAGTACTGTAGATGATGTTCCAAAGGGATTTTTGAGGGGTGGGTTCATTTAATTTAGAGGGGAAGAGTTATTCAATACCTAGGAGAGATCTTCGTACTAAGCCGTTCAGCCGGTTTCAGCTGAGCTGTATGAGGATTATGGAGGGGGAAAAAGAAAATATACTTACTGAGATGAATTGATGAGATGGATGAATTGGTGAAATTGGAATTGGGGCTCCAAGAAGGTTCGAGCGTGGAACTTCTTGGACTGCTTCTAGTGCTTATTTGGTGGAGTGGAAGGAGGGAAGAACCTGGGTTGGGGTTGAGGCTGAGGTTGAAAGATGTGGATGTGGAAATGGAGTTGGAAGTGGGTGAACGAACTACCTACTTGATGTGAACGAACTACTTGATGCCATGATCGCATTTGATGGAATGGCTATGGGCACTTTTTCGGGGGATGGTTGGGTGGTGTTTTTTGGGGGACCCGAATCTTTGGGTCGAGACTTTTAGATAGATCACGAATGCATCATATTTGTATTAAAAGAGGTTCGTGATGCTGTGCTGTGCGGTGCTTGAAGTCTTGGAGGATTTCGAAGCAAGCACGATGATACGCTGGTGATGCACTCGTTCTTCTGAGACCTTCAGGATCCAGGTAGGATAGGGGTTGTTCTTGGGAGTACAGTACTGTGTCACTTGGTTGTGTAGATAATAATCTAAAGACACATGCACCAAGCTTTCGGGGTGTGTGTCCTGATTCATACCTATATGCACACACGGTGAACGCACATGGCATGGTTTGATTTGGGAATTTGGGAATTTGGGAATTGAGGGGATACCGGTGTTCACATTTATGAGGACAGGAAGTCTGCCTGTGTTAAAGCACGGTACAGCACGTACTTGGAGAGGTTTAGATGGAAAGAATTGATTTGAATGCTTGGTTCATTTAAATGAGTATGAAGAGATGAAGTTAGGCAGTTCGATAGTTTAAGAGAATTACTCGAGTAGATCAGATGGATGGTGCTTGGTGAAGCCTGAAGGGAAGTTGTTGTGGCAGCGAAGATAGGGAAATGTATTGAATCATGATACTCTGTATTGGATAAGGTAGTCGGTGGATTATCATGACAATATTTTACATGTGTCTTGCTTGCTCTTTGTGCTAATTGAGTGACATCTTTTGAGGTTTGGCAAGGTTTCATGAATTTAGATGGGAATGGAATTTACCCCTTCATGAATCATGGTATTACCGAGATGTCACCTCAATACAACAAGACGATGATACGGGTAACTGTGTACATAGCCAGATATTCTCAGATGGATATCCTGGCCACATCTATTTCCTACTCCATATCCGTAGTTTGACTCCGTTGTTTATTAGGCTTATAAGAAATATCTATGCATGAATATACCATGCAATTTCCGTGATTGGAAGCGGCCCGTCAACTTGTCAAGCCCTTGATCTCATCTCACTATGAAATCTTCAAGACTTTCCTAGTTTCCTGATTCTTAATTTTTGAGCCTTCGTACTCGATGGCAAGCAATTTACCAGCATGGACAATCCTAGATTTAATCATCAACTACTCAAAAAACCCTGAAGATAAAATACCTTGCACCAAACCTTTAATGGTAACAATCGTCTTAGAAAGGGTTCCCCAATTATCGTGCAGGGTGCATTCCATATTGATCAAGGATGGATGGGGCCTCTTTGAGATTGCGATTTGGCACGATCAGTTCATCCTACCAATCTGTAAGTTGTAAAGTTGTAACCATCTTCCCAGAGTGAGTTCTGATTATTGGAATATGAAATATCCGAATCTACCAGGAATCTCTTTTTCTTTTCTCTTGCCATCCGTTTTTGAAACCTAACCAGACCTTGACTTGATCCAAACCTTCGTCGAGTGCCATATTTTTCACAACTATCGAAACAAATATTCTACTTCAACGACTTCATGATAACTTAACATACAGCGATTACTTATATTGTAAGCCTTGTGAGTAGCCGCAGCCAGATATACCAATTGCATAACGGCTCCAGCCTCGAGACCTATTTAGCGGCTATCAGAACCCCTCCAGTCAATCCACGATCAAAGACACGATGCTCATGGACGAACGGTAACGAAGGCTCGATTGACAACAGCACAACGCCGCCGCACACGGCATTCTGGGGTAGAGCTATATATAGCTTGGGAAGAAGCACACCGAGGTCGACCATATCTACGAATACTCATACTAGCTACCCTCTGGTCATTTGAAGCTTCAACAAAATGGGACGGACTTCGAAATTTTTATTTCCCATTCCTGGGCGCAAGCGCAGTTCGAGCAAGGAACAAGCCTATCAAGCACCTCCACCGATACCGAAAACTTCTTCGGGGAATTTATCCAAGGCGGAGCAGATTCTGGGGACTGGTACTGCCGAACCCGGAGATTGGAGGAGACCCGGATCTACGTCTAGCCGAATGAGCATTTCTATTTCGGAATCTACACATTCGACGAGATCAATACATGATAATGGTGGAAATCATGATCAATGGGATGGAGAATCGGGCGTTTTCCCTAAACAGACGGGTTTGAGAGGAAAGGCTTCGTCAAATGCATTGGGTCAACGATTTGGAGAAGATATGGCTACGGAAACTTCCAGTACGACGTGTCGGCTGAGGAATGAGGATTCTACTTCTACTTTAAAGTCACATTATGATCGACAGAAGTTACCCCCGGCAATTTCACAACAAACCTCTGCATCTTCTGCACGAGATTTAGCTCTTCGAAAAGGCGTTTCGCCAGTTGTGAACAGGAGTCCACTCTTACAAGTCGATTCTATGGATCCATGGGATCAAGCTGGTCAAAGTCTCTCGAGTATGAACGATAATCAGTTAGGATCATTGGAGCGTAAGAAGTCTATGAGGTTGGGTTTGTCGTCGTTGTTTCATAGGTCAGAAAGAAGGCCCTCGGCTGTATCACAGAATTCAATTGAATCTTCGAAACAAAGTGGTTCACTTCGAAATAGGCTTGTGAAAGCAGCTTCGAAGGACCCATTACCATCGCAAAGGCCAAGCATTCTGACAACAAAGTCGAAGGACCAAAGAGATCCGAAGCAAGGTCAGACTACTGACGGTAGCTCACAAAACTCTTATGATCACTATGAGCAATCAGCTGCGAATGCTCATATAAAGTCAATACCAGAATCAAATGTCCCGGAACCTCTTAACCTTTTTACCAGAACGTCAGAAAATAGTAAAGGCCGGCAACCCGGATCACCCAATTCGGAGAAACGAGAAGGTCATCGAAGACTAGAAGATTTGCATTCTAGCTCTGGAGAGAAAGAAGCATTTTCGTGGAAGAACGTTCGTTCGAATGCCAATGGCAATTTTCGCAACAGTATGATCTCCCAGAGTACAGGTCATTCTAGTCTGGGTATATCCAGTACAGCGAGCGTATCCAGTCACAACACCAAGACATCAAGACAAACCGCCGGGAGTGTCTTCTCGAGTGCAGATCTACAGCAAAGTAGTGTACTGTCATTATCATCTGATTCGGAAGAAGATTTATCAGATACTGAACCATCGAAATCTCGTGATAATATATCTATTGGCAAAGCTCCTTCGCATGCTGAGAGCGAAATCATCCCCCCTGCACTTCAAATCCGCTTGAGTACCACCAAAAACCCGGCAAGGAGACCGTCGGCATTGAAAAATTCAACGACGAGGAAGGGAGGTGCACAATTAAGTGCTTTTCTAACAATTCCGGAGTCAAATGGGGGATTATCCAAATTCCCAATGCCACCAACGATCACGAGACAAGATTCTGTAAAGTCACAAGAATCTCGACCAACCTCATCCCAAAGGAAAGGTTCCGTCTCGTCCAAGGGATCCGTACAGCAGCAGCAACCAACACCACCAATCTCTCCCAAAGAAACCGATGTCGAAACCGCTCCGCCCCGCACAATCAGTGGTCGCCTGATGAAAGTCACCAAGCAAGAAGAAGCGCTTCTCGAAGCTCTCCGCCAAAAACGAGCACGCATGCGCGAGAGAATCATTGAAGAACACGAGGCGGAGGGCAGTGGTGGAAAATCTCCCCCGAGTTTGGGCGCGGAGAAAGCTAAGGATACGATTAAACCGGGTACGGAACGTGTGCCGTTGTATCTGGATGCGCCGATTATGAAGGGAAGGGGTTTGGGATATGGGAAGGGAAATGAACATGGGCAACCAAGTCCGAAACTGAGCGATTTTTTGAGTTTGGGGAGTGAGGATGATGAGGGGATCCCGAAAAATAGTAGGGTGGTGGAGAGAAGTAAGGCTAGGGGGGTGGGGAATGGAAGTCAGGCGCCGAAGAGAGAGGGGACTCCACCGCTCAATGATCCAAGGTTTAGTCCTTTGGGTGACGGGCCGCAGGCACAGAAGATGCGAGGGCATAAAAAGAGGACTCCGAGTGTAGGGAAGGTAAGGTTTGTGGAAGATGAAGAGGAGGGAGTTTGGGGATTGTAGGATTAGAATTTTTATTATTCTTGGGGGTAATGTATATTATTATAATGAGGGAGATATCACAGGCAGCGTTTTTCATTTTCTTTTGTTTGGATTTTGGACTTTGGACTTTGGACGGAGATTTGCATATATATATGTGTGTGTGTGTGTTTGAATAGGGAGATGGGGAATGGAGGGAGGGAGGGAGGGAGAGAGGGAGGGGGGATGTCTTATTTACTTTCTCATGATGTTATATTGATTCATGGGTTTTTTGCTTTTTTTGGGTTATATACGTACGCTTATATACCCCTCTTTTTTTTATACTTTTTATTGCATGGAGGAAGGTGGTGGGAGGAGGTGGGAGGAGGTGGGAATTGAAAATGTATGGGATGGTGTTGGTGGATGGGGTGTTTGGGGAGATGTATAGGTTATATATAGTGGGGGAGGGGGAAAGAGAGGGAGGGGAAGTGTAGTATAGCATAGTATCTTTAGATATTTGAGGCGGGATAAGATAATGTGTATATATAAGTATATAAGTATATAAGTATATAAAGAGAGAGAGAGAGAGAGAGAGAGAGAAAACACAGAATTGATACTCGGATAAAGAGAATAGAACAGAATTACTGATTTCAGTTTAATGTTAAATTTTGAGTGTTAAATATATATTGAGTGCTGAATGTCAAATGTTCAATGTTCAAGTACCTGACAATAAGTTCCTGTAGTATCGGCAGGTAGAGAGAGGTAGCTCGGCTGGTATAGTACGCTCCGGAGGTTCAGAGGGCGGTGGGAAGTTGGGGGAAAGTTAGGGGGAGGGAGAGAGTTGAATGTTCTTGGCTTGAGTCTGTCTGGATGGATGTATCCGGATATGGATATGGGGATGGGGAGGAAAATAGAGGGATAAGGATGAGGATGAGGATAGGGATGGGAATGGGGATGATTTATATGTACTGAGAAACTTGAGGTGTAAGGTGTAAGATGTAAGATGTAAGATGTAAGATGTAAGATGTAAGATGTAAGATGTAAGATGTAAGATGTAAGATGTAAGATGTAAAGGAAGAAGGTACGAGAGTACGAGAGTTACCGGTATCTGGGTGGTAGAAGGGTGGAAGTGTGGAAGTGTGAAACTGTCTCATCACGAGGCTCTTGGTGGTTTCGAGATTTCTGGGGTGTCACGGTAATGAACGGGTATTGGGGGGGGATGGAGGAAGAGACTGGGTGGGAATAGAAATTTGGGACAACTTTTGGGAATGTATGTAACGCTGTATATATACTCGAGATTATTTCTATGAGTATAGTATTATTACTAGTATATGTATGTATGACGATGCTAATATGTATGCTAATATCGGTACCAACCAGTGTGTGGTGCATATGTGCTGTATTTTAGGGTTAGCGATGTATGGTTATCAATGTAAGCGATGTAAGCAAGTAAGCGTGGTCTGGGGATCTGGGGGAGGCGAATGGGGTGGATGGATGAGAGAGTTTGGTTAGAGTGAGACATACCTGCGGCCGGTACCAGTAGTTAGATTTCTTGTTTTGCTTCCAAGTGTTCAAGAAAGGTCTAAGTAAGGTCTTTGGATAATCTTGATGAAGGGCTTGAGGCTCAAGATGATATGTGAATTGAGATGGGATGGGATGGGATGGGATTCTCGTTCTCCTTTGATTGTTTGAAGACCAAGGTTGGGAGAAAAACTAACAATGATTGGAAAACATTTGTTCTTATTTCAGCGTATAAATCTCCTCAGTTGTACAGTCTGACCACAGGGCTCAAGCTTGAATTTGTAGGAGAGAAAGCTTGCTAGGTTTGATTGTGACTGTGATTGGTTGGTCGGTAAGGTTATGTGTAACTTCACGAATCTTGAATTTGGGCATCTACAAGAACAATAAATCGTCACTTTGCGAATCAAAGCAGAAAACTTCCTTTCCTTTACAATATTGAGCTCACCGCTTGCCTTGCACATAAAGGCTTTTGCTTGTTTATCATCTTTTTATTTTACTGCTGTTTTACGAAATTAATTATTCTTCAACACACAAGATTATTGAGAATTGAGAGGAGAGGAGGACCCGCCCCCGCTGTTTTGACACAAAGAGACAAGAGAGAGAAGAATAATCTGTGAGCGCGATGGCCATAGAAGATGCGTCGCAGAATTGGATGGGGGTGTCGATGAAGCATGTTTCTCTTGTTACTGTGAGGATATACTTATGTGGATGATTGGAGCGATGCTAATGCTTTCGCAGCTTACTTTCCAAAATTCGGTCCTCATACTCGTACGTTGACATCATCGAAGCGCTCCCACTTTCTCACCGACAGGACATATTGGCAGAGAGGGATTGCTAATATGGACATAGATAATGCATTATAGTAGGATAATGCCATTAGCGGGTGGGCATCGATATTTCACATCAACGGCAGTTTTTCTCAATGAGATTATGAAGTTGGCGGTTTCCTTGACGATTGCCATGTACGATATTTCACGAACGCTACCTCCTTCTACTCCGGCGACGGTTCTCTTCGAACAATTGTATATGTCGGTGTTTTCTGGAGATGGTTGGAAATTGGCTATCCCAGCTACGCTCTATACGTTGCAGAATTCGCTACAGTATATTGCTGTGAGCAATTTGGAAGCTGTGCACTTCCAGGTTCTGTATCAATTGAAGGTTGGTTCTGCCGATTGTGTATGGGGAGAGCTCATTTACTGATCTCATCATGTAGATTCTTACAACAGCAATTTTCAGTGTGGTCTTACTTCGAAAGGCACTCTCTTCCAAACGTTGGATAGCTCTTGCTTTGCTCACAATTGGAGTCACGATTGTTCAACTACCTGACAGTAATCCATCTGCGTATTCGACCCTTCACGATCCACAATCGCGGTTTTATTTTCCACGCTCCTTTCACGAACTGGGACAAATGGGCAATGGGGCGGTGGAAGTGGCAGCCGAGTTGACGAAACGTGGTATGGAGGGATTCTCGGAGGGCCTCACAAAACGATCTGCTACATATGAGGGAATCCAAGAGGACCAAGGACTGGTCAAACCGGTGATGAACTATTCGATTGGTCTTATGGCTGTATTGACCGCGGCCGTGATATCTGGTCTCACGGGGGTTTATTTTGAGAAGGTGTTGAAGGAATCCACGACTCATGTTACGATTTGGACGAGAAATGTTCAGCTTTCTTTCTATTCTCTCTTCCCGGCCTTGATTTTCGGGGTAATATTTAAGGACGGAGAGCAAATTGCAAAGAACGGCTTCTTTGATGGGTACAATGCCGTGGTGTGGGCTGCTATTATTATGCAGGCTTTGGGAGGGGTCTTGGTTGCACTGTGCATAAATACCAGCGATAACATCGCGAAGAATTTTGCGACAAGTATCAGTATTATTATTAGTTTTGTTTTCAGCGTTTGGTTTTTCGATTTCAAGGTTTCTCTCAATGTAAGTCTTGAAGATGAATACTTTTGAAGATGAATACTTTTGAAGATGCATACATACTCACAAGTTCATAGTTTCTTCTCGGTACATCTGTAGTCATATTTGCAACATGGCTCTACAGCGGCCCGGAGAGAAAACGAAATAGACCTCCGCCGATCAATATTGCGAGTTATGAGAAGACGACAATTGATAATGGGTTTACGCCAAAGTATGAAGAGGATAGGTCGAGTTTGACGTTGGATCCGTTGAGTGGGTTAAAAGGTCCAGGGGCGGGGGCGTCGTTGTCGACCAGTAGGCCGAGTTCGCCTATGAGACATCATTCGAGAGTGGGGAGTTCGAGGGGGAAGGTTAAGAGGGATGAGTAATTTGGGTGGACTGGGCTTGAAGTTGAAGCTGGGTTAGGGAATCTTGAAGTATATTCAGCGACTTCATCATCTCAATAACCTTATGCTATTAAAGGAAGGTTAGTCCCGTTGACTCTCCATCAACTTCGCTTGGGGACTGGGGGGCAAAGAGGTGAAAGGATGGAAGACGATGAATGCAGAAACGAAGGAATCATATCAAGGTGGAAAAGTACAATATGGGTGCGCACGCATAGGATACCTACGGGATAGCTAGGGGTCAAATAAATAATTATGGTAAGTCGGTTCAAGTGATTGGTCTACATGGAGAAACGGTAACTGGTAGGAAAAGGGATGAACGACACGTGGGCTTGGCACGTGATAGACACACGAAGTAGACCTTCTCAACGTTAGCATGCTCTAAGACTTCTGAATACTATCAATTCTGGGGGTATAGACATTATGCGCTGCTCTTACATCGAATCCTTAAGTAAAGAATATCGATGTTGTTAAAAGTGAAGGGTGAAGTGAAGTGAAGTGAAGTGAAGTGAAGTGAAGTGACGTGAAGTGAAGCCAAAGGTGGAAATGACGCTAAAATTGAGGAGAAAACCAACGTCGATGGGTGCCTCCAACACCTTTCACAACATTCTTTTCTATCTTCATGATATTGTTTTCTATTGCTATATAGATAGACTTTGATATTTTCTGTTAGTTGAACTTCATTTTATCTATCTATCCATATCAATCCTGGGAAAGTTTCAAGATCACCTACGAGTGAGCAGACAAAAGTCTTGCTCCGCTTTTTGTGAAGGCCATCATGGATAGAAAATGGGATCCTCATCTCCAAAGAGCTATCGATAATGCAAGCGGCGATGTATCTGGCAGTGTATCTCATCGTGAAGATAGTAAAGATCAATCATTTTCAACCAACCTCTTCACAAATCAAAACACTCAACAATCACATCCGGGAACAGGATTCAGCTTTGGACCGTCTCCAATTCAGCGTAGTCAACAGACATCAGGATCAGTTTCGGGATTCGGTCAAGATCTGAATGTGCGGGCTTCATATGATAACATGGAGCGTAGCCAATCATCTGGATATCTAATGGCTCCTAGTGAGCAACAACCTCCTTCTGCAGGTTTCAGTCTTGGACCGGCACCTAGACAGCCTGGGCAAAAGTTGTCACCTCCTGGTCAAGATACAATTGTGCGAACCTCATACAGTATTCCAGGGCATGATCCACTTTCGGGGTACTTGAGTCGTCCATCGTTTGAGCTGCCTCAGCCTTTGCAAAGGCTTACTTATCCTACCACTAGCAATGGCAACGGCCAAGGCCGCTTGTCTCTTCCTAGGTTTCCTTCTCTTATTGACAGCCAGGCAGAATCGAACTCCCTTGGTGAGCTAAATAAAACTAGGGTACTGGCCAATGCAGATCATCACTTTAACAAAGCACAGATCTTACAGGACATTGAATTGAAAAGCAAGCCGAGGAGCAGACCGGCACATCTTTCCAATTCTGGACTTGGTGAAGGACATAGCCCTCTCACTCAGCTTGCCAATAACATGATCTTGCAGACATCAATGTCGATGCCTCGACCTGGTGGACCCAACCCTCCAAGCCAAAACATATTTCAAACACAGTTGGAGAGACCTCAGCAATTTCAGCTGCAGAATCAACAGATTACGCCGCCATTTACTAGAAATAACTTGAGTATGACAATTGTTTTCATTGATTCACATACAAGATACGCAAGCTAATAATCTCAGGTGCATTTGCTTATAGACCTCCTGAACGGATGAACGCCACGACAGACTCCTCTCCCTCAGCCCTCCCAGGCTCGAGTCCTAGTGCTAGGGTCAGCTCTCGTCGAAATTCGAACCGACGTTTACCCCCATCCAACACACGAGAAGTAGAGCAGGGCTTCGAATACCAGTACATAACTCCACACACACCTCAAAATCAAACATCACCCAGCGACAGATATGCTCTATCGTCGAGGCCCTCGCACATACAAAATTTAGATCGCAGTGCAGAACATTCGGGCTTCTCTCCTGCACAGCAGACATACCCTGGTAGTGCTGGGCAAGTCCGAAATGATAGACAAATAATTGCCTTCGGAAATGCACCGCCTATGGCACACGGAATTCAACTTGTGTCTCCGCATGAACTTCCCGATAGGTTCCGACAGGTTTTCCCATACGAACTCTTCAATGCTGTCCAGTCCAAATGTTTTGCTCCAATCTATAAGACCAACAATAACATTGTTGTGTCAGCCCCCACTGGAAGTGGTAAGACAGCTCTTCTGGAACTTGCTATTTGTAAGCTAGTTGAAAGCTATGGTTCTGGACAATTCAAGATCGTGTATCAAGCACCCATCAAATCTCTCTGTTCGGAGCGTATGAGGGATTGGACTAAGAAGTTTAGTCATTTGAATTTACCTGTTGCAGAACTTACTGGTGATACAAGGTGAGCAAATCGAGTCTATCATCGCATTTCTTTGAGCCTTATTTCCATTCTATGGTTCGACGTCTGCACCTTTCTATTTCCTGACACGCTTTTGCATCTCCACCCTTTACCTCAAAGCCCCATCTTCCTTTAGAGAAAGTACTGAATTTCCTTTTACCAGCAACGCGGAGATGAGCAGAGTCGGAAATGCATCAATCATCATAACTACACCAGAGAAATGGGATAGCATTACTCGGAAATGGACAGATTATCAAAAGCTTTTGCAATTGGTGAAGCTGTTCTTGATTGATGAGGTTCATATTCTCAAGGATGTGAGAGGTGCTACTCTTGAAGCTGTGGTTTCTCGGATGCATTCTATCGGGACTAGTGTTCGATTTGTTGCGCTGAGTGCTACTGTTCCAAATTCAGTGAGTTTACGTGGTTCTTTTCACTTTTACTTCCAATATAGTCTACACCTTTCTATCTCTCTCATTATAAATAATCACTGACTTTTCCTTTTTGAAGAATGATATTGCGACCTGGCTTGGAAGAGACTCGAGCAGCCGTCATTTACCTGCACATCGAGAAACTTTCGGTGAAGAATTTCGACCTGTCAAATTACAAAAGCACGTTCATGGATACGAGAGCCGTGCAAATGATTTTGCTTTCGAAAAGATTCTTGATGGTAAAATCCCAGCTCTGATTCAGAAGTACTCGTGCAAGAAACCTATTATGGTTTTCTGTTTCACAAGAAAATCGTGTGAAGGTACCGCGGCTATTCTTGCTGAGCATTGGACTAGACAGAGAGTAGTAGATCGTGCTTGGCCAGCTCCAACGATTCGAACAGCAGTTGGAAGCAAAGATTTACAGGAACTGGTGGGCTGTGGTGTCGCCTATCATCATGCAGGTCTTGACTCGCAAGACAGATGTGCCATTGAAACAGCTTATTTGAAAGGGGATATCAGTGTGATCTGTTGCACTTCAACATTGGCTGTTGGGGTCAATTTACCTTGTCATCTCGTGGTTCTGAAAGGCACGGTCTGCTTTCAAGATAGTGGTCTTGTCGAGTACTCCGATCTCGAGGTTATGCAAATGCTAGGACGCGCTGGAAGACCCCAGTTCGATGATAGCGCCATTGCCATAATCATGACCCGGATGGATAAAGCGGATCGATACAAAAAGATGATCTCAGGTCAGGATACTCTGGAGAGTACACTACATCTGAATCTCATCGAGCATCTGAACTCCGAAATCGGACTTCGTACAATCAAAACTGCTTATGAAGCCAAAGTATGGCTAGGAGGAACGTTCTTGAGTGTCAGAATGAGACAGAATCCTAACTATTACAAGTTTTCAGGGATAGTGTTCAGTAGAGACGCGGACGAACAGCTCGAGTTGGTGTGCGAGAGGGATGTAAAACTCCTTCAAGATTATGAGCTTGTCACAAAGGAGGAAACATTCTCTTGTACAGAATATGGTGCCGCTATGGGCCGATATATGGTCCAATTTGAGACGATGAAACTACTTTTGAGTATTCCTCGCCATTCGAAGACGGAGCAGATATTGAACACAATATGTCAAGCGGCCGAGTTCAAAGACCTCCGAATGAAGCCAAATGAGCGCTCTAGTCTTCGGGAATATAATAAATCTCCGATGATGAAATTCCCGATCAAAGAGAACATATCAACAACAGGACATAAGATATTTCTCATGATTCAAGTGCAGCTTGGTGGCATCGAGCCGCTAACGAATAATGACTTTCGCATCGTTAGCCGAAATTTCTCTATGGAGACAAACATCATCCTCGATCGATTCCAGCGTTTGATTCGGTGTGTTGTTGACTGTAAAGCTGTGGATTGCGATTCAATATCTACACGCTTTGCTCTCGATCTTTCTAGGAGTATTGCCGCAGGCTATTGGGAGAATTCATCGCTGCAATTGAGACAAGTCCCACAAATCGGACCTGCGACTCTGCGAAAATTAATAGGAAACAATGTCAATACTGTAGAGAAGCTTGCTGGACTTGATATTTCAGGAATTGAAAGAGTAATGGGCAAGAATCCTCCATTTGGAAAGAAAATGAAGGACAGTTTGATGGACTTTCCTCGACTAACTCTCAAGGCTCAAATTGTTGGTAGAGCGTTTTCAAAAGCAGGAGAGCAGCCAAAAGTCAAAGTTAGCGCCGTCTTTGGGTATGCGAATACAAAAGTACCCAGCTGGTTGGGCAGGATACCTGCTTTGACTTTCATAGCCGAGACATCGAATGGAATCTTAGTGTGTTTCTGGCGTGGAAACATCAGACGATTGTCAAATGGTAGTAAGCAAGAATTTACCGCCGAGCTTTCATCACCAGATGATGAGATCAAATGTTGGATCGCTTGTGATGAGATTGTTGGCACTATGCAATCTTGCGTTCTGAAGTATGATATTCCTGCGTCTGAGTTTCCTCCCCCAAAAGTGGCGGTCGAAGCGAAGCCGGCTATTAAGAAATCGAAGGTTGCCGATGAAACGGGTACGGTTGATGAGTTTGATGAAGGGATTGACGATGATGCTATGCTCGCCGCGGCTCAGCAAGTCGAAGGCGAAAGTCGAGTTTCCAGCGACTACGGCTCGGATGCCTTCATTGATATTGACACAGTTGGCCAAGAAAATTCTAATCAAAATGAAAGAGCGAGAGAAGAGATCGATCAACTAGAGCCTATCAAAATGAATAATGGAAAATGGGCTTGCAATCATCATTGTCGCGATGGAAATCTACTGAAAAACGGTCAATTGTGTAAGCACAAGTGTTGCAGAGAGGGGCTGGACAAACCTAGGAAGCTAGCGAGGAAGAAGTCCTCTATTGGAATTACCGGAGATCAAGGTTCGAAGACTGACGACAAGATCAAGGGATCTGTGGCGAAACCCAATATGAGTAATACTCAACCCTCTGGTAGTAAACCATTTCCAAAATTGGCTCAGAAATCCCGACCTACATTTTCAGCTGGTCCAAGCTCCGATCAAGACGCTGTCGAGATAATCGACCTTTCGAGAACATTACCTGCAGTCACATATCCGGATGTCGCTCCCAGAGACTATCGCAAATTACATAATTTGCACACAAGCATCCAGAAAGATTCGTCTGTTAGACTCCCGAAAAACCCGCCTATTTTCTCGTACGCAAGTGGAGAGTTGCCAAATCTTTCATTTATGGATACGGGTGGCTCTAAGAATGGGAACAATGACGAATCGAACCTTTATGATTCGGATGAGTACGAATTTCCTTCACCTTCTGCTCTGCTTAGCAGTAATAAGCGAGCAGCCACGAGTGGCCCTTCCTCTCAATCTTGGCTACCACCTCCAGCCGTAGGCATCGGTAGGCAAGAGCGAAACAACCATTTGAACCCTTCAACTTCAGATGATCCATTCGAAGATTCATCCGGCAGTGTCGAAGCCGCAATGATAGGTCTAGACGATTCAATGAAACTTCGACCTGCTACCCCCAAGCTCAACACAAGTTTCGCCAATAACGTATTCGATTTTGAGGCGTTCAATTCCGAGGAAGCGAACGCTCAACATTTCTCTAGTCCGTTGATGAGTGATTCGCGTAGGAAGAATATACAGAAGGAAGTTGAAGGGGGAGAGGAGATGGATACTATTGATGATGGTATGCCATCTATGAAACGACAGCAGTCGAGTCCGTGGATGAGAGATTTCCGGAATGGAATGACGGGTCATGATCATGGAGATGAATCTGGGTATGAATATGACGAGAGCCCGGTATTGCCTCAAATGAAGAGAAGAAGAATTGACGCGGGAGAGGATGAAGATAGAGATGAGGAAGGTGCCGGAGATTCAGAAATGAATCAAGAGGGGGTTATGAAGTCTACCGGCGGTAGTAATGCTCCAGCATGGGTTCATAATATGGGCTCTGAGATCATGGATGATGATGCGGGTAATGATGGAGATAATGTGGGCAAGAAGCAGAATACCCGAGTGGCGCCGAATGTTCGTCCGGAACCTGCTTGGGTGAGCGAGATGGACCCCGATTTCATCAATCAATTTAGAGGGTTTGTTGATTTCGTGGATTGATAGCTTGTGCTGTCATTGATCACGAGTGAATGAGGTTGTAATGATGGGATAATATGAGAGCTTAAGGTGCTATTTTTGAAACGCAGTATATATGGACTATCGATGCATTGCTGGGGATTCAAAGATCGAAAGAAAATCTGAGCTTACTCATATAAGGAATAATTTTGTACCAGATAGAAAGAGCTATTTTTGCTATCATTACATCTCTTGTAGCATAACTATTACTCTCAAAAACAATTCAAATGTCTTTATTATTATCATCTGAATCTGCTTTCACTTCTAATACTAATATAATCTTATTTGTAGTTTGATAGTTTGATAGTTTGGTATAGATGTTGCATAAAAGAACCTTGAGATGTACAAAGCTATATCAAACATTCATAATTATCCCAAATTGAAAACAGTAGTAGTATGACTTGACAAAATCATCACATTACCAAAAGTAAAACAGATATTGATGCCTGTTGTACTAGTAAGACTTACTAGTACTACAATAAAGAAAACTAAAGTTATTATCTACTTCCTTCCTCACCCCATTCTATTCCATCCCCTCTCATCCTGTTCTTTCCTCGCGCATTTCTCTCTTTCAATTTCTTTTTTTCAAATTCGAGTTTTCTTTTACTTACTACTTGAGTAGAATAGAGTACTAACTAATCCCTGATTCCTAGGCCCTATCTCTAGGTCTTAGTCTATTATATTAGATTCTTCATCTCATCTCATCTATACCGTGATCATTCATGATAACTATAACTATAACTATTACTATAACAGTAACAGTAACTTGAGCGAGTAACTTGAGTAAGTAAGTAAATAAATAAATGAATAAGTGAGTAGAGTGAGATTCAAACTAGCGAGATGGATTGGGAATATACTAGGGGGTAAGTAACTTGAATTAATAGTAAATAAATACTCAAGTACCCCCTTCCCCCACCCCTAATACACACACACATATACATATACACACACATACACGCATATAAATTAATAAAAGCTCGAATACAGTACTCAATACTATAATAGTCTCATATATAATAATCTTATGTATAGTACATACGTATACACAACTACTGAGGAGTGCTAGTACTTCATGAAATTCGTGGTATATATATAGTACTTTGTATGAACTTTGAACTGCGAACTGCGAATTTTGAACTGCGAACTTTGAATATTGAATATTGAATATTGAAGTATCACAGTAATACTCGAGTATAATATAATATAGATATACACCTCGCACCTTGCGCCTCATATCTCATAACCCGCACCTCGCACCTCATAATCTATCTTTCTTCTTCTTCTTCTTCTTCTTCTTCAAGTGTGAGAATATAAAAAAAGTAAAATAAAAAATAAAAAAACTTCTGCGGTACATGTATGTATATACAACTCATCTCACGAGGTAATTATCTATAATCTTAATCTTAATCTTAATCTTAATCTCATAGTCCTCACTACTAGTTTACTAATACTAGTTTACTAGTACGAGTAGGTAGGTAGGTAGGTATTGTATTCACTAAGAGTAAGAGTACTCGAGTAAGAGGATTTAATATAAACATAAACAGTACAGGAATGAGGTGTGAGGTGTGAGGTGTGAAGTGTGAAGTGTTAGGTGTGAGTGAAATGCGAAAGCTGTAATATGAGCCTGAACCTGAACCGCACCAAACAGGACCGAGCAGGACCAGAACCAGAACCGAAGCCCTTATTTAACGTTACAGTAGAAAATCTGACGCTACACAAGTGTTCAACTTGTTTCTGTCATGGGTAGTGATGTATGTAAGTCTTACAAGTATAAATATACATTTACAAGCTCATCTCATCTCATCTCATCCCATCCTTCTCCTTTCTCCTTTCTTTTTCATTCGTATCCATGATGATAATAATACATATTAACTAGCAATTCTCATCAATCAAAAAATACACCCAGCCTAGCCTAGCCTAGCCTAGCCCAGTCCATTCCATTCCATCCCATCCGAGTCCAACCCATCCCATCACAAAGCCCCCGAAGAACTAAAGCTAAAAGCCCTCCTAGTCCCCGCTCCACCATTTATTCCCGCCATTTCTATCGGGCTAAGCGCCACATTCCCAATCCCATTTCCGGTTCCATTCCCCATTTTGTTTCCCTTTCTGTTATCATTTCCATGTCCAACCTCATGATCATAAGTATCCTCCACACTCCCACCCTCATCCACCACACTCCCCTTCCTCATCCTCAAATGCGTATTCGCACTTCCCCTCACCGCCCCCGTCCCACTACTAATCGGTCTCTCACTCTCCTGCGACCTCTCACGCACAACCGAATGCATAACCCTCGGCCTCTCAAGTAATTCTAAAATTTCTCTTTCCCCATCCGCACCCGCATTCTCACCCCCCTCAAAATCATCACTCTTCTTCCCCTTCCCCACCCCATCAATATCAACATACCCCTCCCCCCTAACCGCCATTTCCAGCCTCATTCTCACCTCCGCATTCTTTTCTAATATCTGCCACATCTCAATATCCTCGGGCCAAAACGCCTTCCTCACACTACTAACCCCTACTTCGAACACGAAAGCCGTCGCCAAAATAATGATGAGTGTGCACCACCATAAAGCATTTCGACCAAATCCAAAAAGGAACCCATTCCGAACACTGTAGGTTATGGCTTTAACGCTGTAGATAGAGGAGAGGAGGAGGTTCCAGAGGAACCAACCGCCGATGCTGAGGAGAGCGCCCAGGGCGGCAATGTAGGTTTTGTTATGCATTTCAAGGACGCTAGGGGCGGGGCGGTTAGTGTTTGTGTAAATAATTATGGGGTTTTGGGAGAAATGGAGATGAAAGGGTTCTCCATCAGTGAAAATAATAGGCCGAAAGTGACACATCATTTTCTTATTTCTGTCGAAACGTTTTCATAAAGCCATCCAATCCGTACGGCGTATATGCTCAGTTCCATCAAGAAGCAAGAAATAGTGATATCATATCGGCCACTTCTTCCACTGATGAAGAATAGGGTTGAGGAAGGTACTCACAGAAGTTTCATAACAATAATAATAACCGCTGCCGTAAAGCAAAGATCACCCAGGGAATACAACGTATTATCATCCGTAAACCTCGATTCTCCAAAAAGTCCATACGCGAGGAAGAAAATCATAATCATTTCGCTCGCAGCCATGAATGTCCAACCAAAGTATTTCTCCAGGTTGAATCCTCCATCACGTTGTCCATAGGTATACAACTCTGGAACCGCAAGTAAAGTTGTGGCCGAGAGATCTTGATCGAATACACCAAGGAAGATAACGCAAAGGGAAGTGAAGAGCGTGTTGAAGACAGTCAGAGATGCGGATTCGAAGAGCGAGGTACCGGTATATCCATTCCACTTTTGATACACAGCCTGGATCATGTAGAACAAGAATTCTTTCCAGAAAGTCCCGAGAATATACTTTCCTGTTCGGACATAATTCCAGTGACCGTGAACGAACAACAATCGCTGTAGGAACCGGAATTGCGCGATCGAATAGTCAGATATACGAGCTGCTTGAAGACCTTCTTTTCCGCTAATGCCGATTCCCACATGAGCTTCTTGTATCATGGCAATATCATTTGCGCCATCGCCAATGGCCAAGGTGATGGATTTATTGACCTTTGTTCGAATCTTCTTCACGAGTGATGCCTTTTGACTTGGGCTTGCTCGGCAACAAATAACCGAATCGGCCTGCACAACAAGTTCAAAAAACAAAAGTGAAAGTGTCTTATTCGCATCGATATCCGAAAGTGTTTGTCCATCTACGACAATCACCGAGTGCGCGACATTTCCGTTGTTGATATCAAGCAATGTAGTAGCCATTCGTTGCTCCACTTCACCTGTAGTCCGATCCAAGATAACCACCTCCGAGTAATTCTTGGCAATCCTCGCCGAATGTGCAATATTAATAGCCGTCTCCCTCTTATCCCCCGTAAGCATCCAAATTTTAATATTCGCCCTTCTCAACTTATCCACCGTCTCCGGTACACCCTGCTGGAGTTTATCTTCTATAGCTGTAGCACCCGAAAGATCGAAATCCTGCTCAATCATTTCTCCCGCGCTCTCAATCATGTTTTGACGATCTACAAGGCTTGTTGTGGCATCCAAGTATATCTTCTTCCACCCGGTATACTCTTGTTCTTCCAAAAATCTATATCCAAATAATAGTGTCCTGAGACCCTCACCAGCAAAATCATCTATATGTTGGAAACAGCGCTCGAATACAGCAGCATCGTCTAGAACAAGCGCCTCGTCGACAAACTCATCAAAATGTGCAGTTTGCATAGAAGTTCTCATATTCGATGAAGCGAAAGAGGTTCGTCCCATAGCCGTTGAAGTTCTGTAAGCATCGGTCGTTCCATCCAGATCCGGCATTTCGATATCACTCTCTCTTTCTCTCAACCAAGAGTCGAGCTCGTCTCGTATAGGTTGCAATCTTGTACTAGTCATACTTGGCCTTCCGCCGCCAATACTTCTCCGATTTCGACTCATGCTTGACCTGGGAAGAGTCATACTGGGTCGACTAAAGCTAGTCCTTGGACTACTTTCGCTCATTCTCCGTAGTACCTCCTCAGCCTCCAGACTCTTCCTGGTACTTGATCGCCTCTGGACTTCCGAGGCTTTCTGCATTGCTAATGGGGCAAGTTTCAAGCGTGGAAGAATAGAAGAATCTGCACCTTTACAGAAAATGCAAATTTTGCCATTTGGAAATCTGACGATGATTGACATCCGCTTCCGTTTGCTCGAGAACTCAATCACATCAAGAATTTCATAGGTCTCAGTAACATTCTCGGATTCGCTTGTAACGGTCAAGGTGATGGAACGAGCAGGTCTGTCGATGACCAAATAGCCAAGCTCTTGAGCAGCTTGCACTAAAGCTAACTCATCCGGAGACGCAGCTTGAAATTCTATCTGCCCGTTTTCTCGAACTTCCGGAAGACATGTGTGACAAAGTGCAATGGACAAAAGAAAGAATTTCGCCTTCTTGGTGAATACACTATGAGGCTTACTCTGCATGTAGCGTATCATTTCCTCCGTTCGGAATTCTAGTTTAACGCGATGAGGTTGTGCCGATGACTTCCACAGAGAGCCAGATCTCCTAGGAACATCGGTAGTCGAGGTGGGTAGTCCGTCATCTTCTGGGCGAGGTTTATGTGCTTGTTTCTTCGAAAATTGTTGAACGATTCCTTTGCCCTTGTTATTTGACTTCACTTCGTTCCCCTTGCCTGGATTTAGCTCCTGCTGTTTAGCCGCTTCTCGAACCAAGTCAAAGTCATGAAGCCAAGCATATCCAGCGACACTCAGCTTTCTAAAACGCATAATATTATCGGTCAAAGTGCCCGTCTTGTCGGAAAATACGTAACTGATCTGACCTAAATTTTCGAGAATCGTAGATGTATTTGAAACCATTGGAGTGTTCGATACGGGATCGTACATCTCAACATCGTGCATGAGAAGTAGTTGTCCAACCTTGATGATCTCCAAACTGACATAGAGCGAGAGTGGGATTAATGTGTTGAAGAGAATGATGAAGGCAACAATTGAGAAGCTGAATTTAAAATGTGCTCCTGCCAAATACCAAGAGTTATTCTCGACGTTTTCAGACCATACTTGGTAAGCTATGGTACAGAATAGGGCGAGGATAACGACGAAGATAACAAGAATAATGACAATGTTGTTTGCAATCTTTTGCATCTCGGGTGCTTTCGCTCGAGGGTTTTTATTGGCGTTCATTCTGATCTTACACTCTTCGCCCGTGTTGAGCACCATACCAATGGCACTAGGTGTATTCCTCAAAATGCTTCCTCGAAAAACAATCTCGTTGGTCGTAAGTGGCAGGGTCTCGCCATTAATCGTGACTCTTCCGTCAAAATTATATAGATCCAAATTAGGATCTTCGATTACAACATGAGCACGACAATCAACCAATTTCTCCACAGTTGAGCATTTTTTGGCCAAAGGAACGGGCGGTGATTTCGTCTTCAGATTTGTCTCACCATCTAGTGCCATGGTCTCGATAAAGGCGATGTTGTTCGGTCCATCTGCATGCAGAAGGAGAATATCTGCCGGCACTGCCTCATCTCGATGAAGTTTTATAATATCACCAACTTTGAGACTTTTCCACTTCAACGTTGCCCAGTGCTTTGGCCCTGAAGCTGTTGCTTCAATATTAATTTCATGTACCGTCTCAGGGGAATCGATGCCCAAGCCCTTCTTGACCTTCTTTGATCGCAAGTCTTTAGATCGAATGTGGGATATCTCATGGATATTCAGAGGCTTATATGCTTGCAAGACCGACGTTCGATTATTATTTTCGACCTGATCCAATTTGTAACGACGGACGTCATCATACCCTTCTTTCGCCATACTGATCACCACAAACACTAATAGCGGGGCAATTGTGGTATAGCTTCCCGTAGGTGAAAGTCCAGGAACCATTTGTAGAATGGAAACCAGCAGGAAGTATGCATTGGCCAGTTTTGAAAATTGGAAAAACAGTTGCCTAGGTACGAAATTCCATATGGTATATCGACTAGAGCGTATCGTATTGCTGATGTATGCTACCCCAGTCCTCTCGTCAATTAGCGGGGTACTCTGCTTGCGAGTAGCATCCAGATCAATATGCCGTCCATCTTTCGAAGAAGGTATCTCTCTTTGCCGGAGAACATCTTCCAATATTTTCTTCTTGTAGAACCATTGTGATTTCTTCTTCGCTTTTTGTAAAATGGAACCGTCCCCCTTCACCTTGCGCACAAAGCGATCATAATTGGGCAAGTCTCTCGTCTCAAAAGCCTTCTTATCCCTACGTTTAGATATTCTACTCGAGTTCGTAGATTGGACACCCTCGCTGGGTGCCTCTTCAACCTGATCATGTACGGAACATACCACCACCGAACTCTGTGCCTTCTTCCCACGACCTTGCGGAGGTCCTGCTTCCTCAAGTTCAATGTGCTCCTGTTCCGATCCATTATTTAACCCCCGTGCAAACAAATTCCGTCTCAACGAATATCCTCTATCCCTCGTCCTCGGCGAAATTGGCGACACCCCCAGAACCCTCCTCCTTTGACCTGCCGTCTGTGATCTGCCATCCGCAACCGCTTCCGTCGGCGCAATCCCTGTATCAATACTCAAACTCGGAATCGTAGTCGCAGTCGCAGATCTTTGACCAGAAGATTCAGCAAACCCCCCCCGTTCTCGTTCTCGATCTCGCTCTTTTTCTCGCTCAACATCGACCGAAAACCGGACCCGCTGATTCTCTTTATTTATCGGAGGAGCGGGGTTCTCCATCGCTATCGCAGAAGGTGGGGTGTGCGAATCGGACAACGGAGATGCCATCTCATCGCAGGACGACAGACTTGTGCTTCTTCTTCCTCCAGTATCGTCTATCATGGTTATGGCTCTTGTACATCCGTTTCGTCCTTCATCAATAAGGTGACCAACACCAAAACCAAAACCAATACTGTATGAGGTTTGATCTTGATTTTCTCAGCCGCCCTGCCCTGCCCTGCCCTTCGTTTCCTTTTCGTTTTGATTCGTTTCGTGTCGTTGCGGGCTCCGCCTCTCGCAGCCAGCCACGAGTGACCGTCAGTGACCTTACCAAAAATAGAAAGGATCAAAAAATGTATATTAACATGTAATCTGTGTAATAACGATAAACGAAAGTCAAATATCACAATCTGATGTGCAGAAAAGAAAAAACAAATATATTTATTGAATGATTGAATTCCTATTCGAGTACTGGTGGTACCTTTGTTGCGTTGATGTTTCCAAAATGTCTTGTCTAAACTCTGGATGACCTGGCTAATCCCCAATCTATAACGTCATTGTTGATTAGTAGGTTACTCGAGTATTACCAAAGAGGAGTATTGTATTAACCATTACAATTACAATTACTGTACTCGAGTACAATTACAGTATTCACTTGCAGTTAAAAACCATTACTCGAGTACATGTAGTCTTTACCAACATATCAGTCTCTATCTCTACTTGATCTCGAAGTCTATCACCTGGATTGGATATCCAGAGAAATCTCACACTCAACACAATCCCCCAAACAAAATGAGTAAAAAAACACCATAAATATTAATTACCTATAGATATGCACATTTAAATATTACAGCTCAAAAACAAACAAACAAACGATTTTACAAAATAGATTTCCACTATTAAGCCCACCACCATACCATGATTCATCAATCCATCCCATTGCTTGCGCATTGCGCCAGCCAGCAAACCGCAAACCAAGCAAAAAATTGTTCAACCCCTCCCTACCATGTTGTTGTTTCCACATTCAATTGCCCGCTTTCGCCCCAAGCTTTCCACCGCCCATTTATATCTTCGATCCAACCACCAAAAGAATCTCTCCATAGGGAGATAATAAAAACAGTGAGATGAAGCTGATTAACAGACATCAAGTTCGAGACAGAATGCGCAAGAGCAAATATATCAATGAGAAAAACGATCGCTGTACCTGACAGGCATGATAAAATTGGGTAAGTCGTCATGCAAGTCGTGGCGTAAAAATTGAAAGAAAATTTGGGAATATGAAATCAAGACTATACCACAGTGCAATAAAGCAAGTGCAAAGTCGAGAGAAGAATCGACATGAAAAACGAAAGATAAAAGGCGGCCGTTGACACCTCCCCCTTTCCGTGCACAATGAAAATCAACCAACGCCACGCCACCCGCAAATTTCCCCAACAATCTCTAAGCAAAAATGGTGTCTGAAATACAGAAATCAATCATCTCAATATCTGCAATTTCAAAATCGTTTCCAACAAGGCTCAAGAAGCCCTTTCGGGCTCTCAAGCAGTTCCAAAAGTGTATCCATCTACTGAGGCATATGTTCGGGTGAAAGACCGTCATGATCGACTGGGAATTGAACAAGATTGCTCATATCCATATCGGCCGCGGATTGGTCACCGAAAGCTGGGGAGTGAGGGTGCATAGGAATATTAAGAGTGTGTTTCTGATACATCTCGTTGAGTCCGGTACCATCATCAGAGATAGCTGACTCATTATGCATACTGTAAACATCGGCAGATGCGCTTCGGTGCATCATTGACATTGGCGGAGACTGGTCAACGATTGCTGGGTCCCCGTGGCTCATAAAGGATAAGGGAGAAACGGACGGGGGAATAAGGGATGAAGGATCGGGCGACAGATAAGGCATCGAGTATGGTGTAAAGCTGGATGCCGGCATCGATGACGAGGTTGGCATTGGTCCTGTCATAGGTCCATTATCGTTTGTATGAGGATAGAAACCAGGGCTGGCATAATCGGATGGGGAAGTAGTCGTAGCTGCAGACATGGGGTACTGTCTGAAATCCATTCCATAGCCTGACGAGGTATCAATTCGTAGATTAGGGCCTAGAGGTCCAAGGTTGTTTGGTTGTTGAGGAATAGGTGCAAAAATGTTGGGATTTGGATGATGCTGTTGGTGGTGAGGTTCACCGGGGTGCTGAATGAGGAATGATGGCATTGGGTTATTGAACATGGAGAAGTCGACAGCCATTGGGACGGAACGACTTCTCTGTCTTCTGTGACCAGGTCCACGCGCACTTGGATGAACACCAATTCCCCATTGAGTTTCTTGGAACATACCGACGTGGGCTTGCGCATTGAAGTTTGGCTGAGATGCTGGGCGGTGACCAATTGGGGATACAGGTGCCGATACAGACAATGGCTGTTGATGTGTGAATGGGCTATCGCGTGAGATGAAAGACTCCAGGGAGACGAGCTTGGCTAATTGGCCACTGAGAACCTTAGGATGGCCACCTAGATGATGAACCATAACTTGAGACGCCTGTTGATCCTCGGTGAAATCACCACATTGGTAAAATCCGCCAGATCCTGATGAGTCCATGAAGAAGTTTGGCGCACGAATGAGCTCAACGACTAGTCCACCAGGCCGCGACTCGTTATCTCCATTTTCCAGGTAGATATTCTTGATCGATGAGAATGAGTACTCAATCTTGTAGCCGGCTTGGTCATTGTTAATGTAGTATGTCATGGTAGATTTCTCCGGGGAGTAGAAGATGATCAAATCCATAGCATTTTGACCAATGCGTCTCCATGATCCAATGCTGAGCGATCGACAGGAAAGGTGATGAATGACTATTTGATGTCAGCACAAATCTATAACGCAAAGAGAATCCGGAGTGGTACTCACCAACTTTTCCTTGAGGACCGTGATCTCCACCCATAAGCATATTACTACTACCATAAGGCATAAGTCCACCTCGACCTAGGAAGTTACCGCCTAATGATTTTCCCGATTCCATTTCTTGAATCGCGAGGTATTGGCGCATAGCTTCTGGAATTTCGCAACTCTCTCCAGTCTCGATACTCTTTTTCGCCATGAGCTTAATCTTTGCACGTCTGCGAAAGACAAATTAGACTACGCAATGTTTATTTGGTGAACAAAGTGAACTGACCTGTTTTGAAACCAAATTTGAACGGAACGTTCAGTCATGTTAATGTCATCCGCAATTCTCTCTCGAACGGTGGCTGTAGGTGTTGGGTTCTTGTTGAATTCCACCTCCAAAGTAATCAATTGATCTTGAGTAGCCCGTTGTCTCTTTTGATTCTTTTGTTGTTGAGTCAATGTGCTCTTGCGAGGAGGTCTGCGAGAAGCCGAGCTGCTGCCAGCCGAGTTCGACGCGGTAGGGGATGGTGTTGAAAGCATTTTGATGGCCGCATCTTCTTGCGACATGTCCGACATCTTGATTTCTTGGGATCGTAGTCAATTACTTTCGTCTTGTCGCTAATAGTTGTATCTTCCCCCCAATATTTTGTATGTAGTATGACAAGCGATTGTCTCGGTGGTCGCACGAGTCTCAGTGATCGTCGAGATGTTATGTGCGTTGTATGCGCAGGTGGTTTGTGTGGGTCGAAAGCTAAGTGAGAATAAATAAAAAGGATCTGGCAAAAAAGTACAGTAAATGCTTCGCTGAATCTTGCAGGAAAATAGAAAGGTATAGATTTTGATTTGATTCTCAAAAGATTCGTAAATGAAGCGTTGTAGTTGTGAAGAATGAATGTCAAAGGGTCGAGTTGACTCTTTTTTTTCTGGTTGAATGTAAAGACTGATTTGGTGAAGCCAAAAAAGGAGCGTTGAAGTCGATAACGACCGTTATTCTTTCTGTGCTAGATATTGGTGTCAAGGTCAAGGTGAAGGTGAAGGTAATGTAATGTATTGTATTGTATTGTATTGTAATGTAATGTAATGTAAATTTTGAATATTGAGAATGCGAAGGAGTGTAATGGATCCGAAGAATCCGATTAAAGGAAAGACAAGAGGAGAGGAGAGGGAAAGGGGAAGAAAAGCACGAGGGGGATAGGATAGAAAAGGCGATGATGAAGTTGTCAAAGTCAAAGAAAGAAGTTCCACGATAGTGTGAGAGGGGAGGGAGGGAATAAGAGAGAGAGAGAGACCGACCGACTAAACCAAGGGGAAAAAGGCGAGCGAATCTGTGGGTGAGTATAGAAGAATTTACTTAATCATTTTTTAGCGTGTGTTAAGGTCAATTATTAGTGGCTAAAACCGATTTTAGACCAATTAAGATACACTAAAATAAAAGTTAATCCCTGAAACCATCCACTAATCCATACAGGTACAGTTGTACACCCACCCAACCCATAAGTGAATTTTTGAAGCAAGCCGCGGCCAGCAAAACTCGTAAACAGTAAGTACAACTTTACCAAGCACCAAGCACCAAGCACCAAGCACATAGCACCTAGATAAGACAAGACAAGACAAGACAAGTAAGTACTCTCTATACCGGTAGTAAGTAACGGGCAACGGGCAAACCTGTGATAGTAGTAGTCTTTGACAAGTGAATTACTATCACTGGCACTGTAAGAAGAGGGGAAAAGAAAGAGTGATTGGAAAAGGTCTAATTAGTTAATTAAAATCAGTCACGCACTAATTCGAGTATGCTGTATGCTCTTATTCACTGTTTTCTCTTTACTCTACCGGTGCTCCAACTAGGCCTACAACCTCCCTAAATGCAAGTTCATAGGTATCCCATGTACTGTGGTCCATCGGCATAGTCAGTGAGTGGGTGGGGGAGAAAGGGGGTTGTGTTGGTGTTTATACAGATACAGTACCAGTAATGAATTGATCACTTACTGTACTTTCTATTACTTTCTCCTCTATCATCCAATACTATGCGCCAATGCTCACTACAGATAGACATACAATACATTGACATCTTCGCACGATGTAAAGCATACAGTACATCAGACGGACACCAAAACAGTAATAGTAATAGACGAGGTTGAATGTTTCTCTCTATTCAGGGTTGATGGTTGATGGGTTGATGGACTCGATCCCTAAACCATTGTATTCCCCCAAAGATGCCTGTGCGTGGCCCAGCTATTTATTAGTCAACCTACACCTACAACACGTAGGCTACACCCATGCGAGGAAAACCTAGAAGGGCAACGACCCAAAAAGGGGGTTAGAGAATCCATGTAGATTTATTAGCACCCATATATACTCCGTACTCGAGTAGAAATGCGTATATATGTAAATTTTATGACCTATATAGATTATTCTCGCATGCCATCATCGGCATAGCTGCTGAAATAAATAAAAGTCAACCACCGCTGCTGCCACTGCTGCACCATTATCAAGCACCCACCACTACCCGTCCACACACCCAATCGTCGTGTAGTGGCTCTCGTCATCCCATCCTAGGTTATTCCGCTTCCTCCTCAAATATGGGTGGGTATACCCCTGAATTATGTTGCAGATTCCGGACCTTTCAGGACCAGTGCCAATCATCGTTGGTGGCTGGCTGCGAATGCAACCGCCGCATTTTTTGTCTGAAATCTTTCGGTCTTTGTCTTTGAACAATGAACATACGGTATGGACGGTGAATAATCCCTTAAGAAAGGATTATCTCAGTGGAGTTGCCAATTGGGTATCGAGTCACACACTGCTCTTACCATTTGTTTGGTGAGGACCCGTCTTCTGACTTCCTGGTACCGACCCTCTTCATCCGAGTCCATTTGCATCTCTTCCGTACCAATCATGACATGCACTTTTGCTGCACGTTACTCGATCACTTGTAAAAAGTAAACAACACATGCACTCAACCGACCGAGTCATGCAAGCTGTAAGTATAACGCCGTACTCCGTACACATATTTTCTGTCAATGTTATGATCGATGTGACAATGTTGCAAACACACAAAGATTGCTGGAAAGAATAAGCTTTTTAACAAAGTAGATTTACTGTACTGGAGCTGTATAAATCAGTGTGATAAGGAGAATGATTTGTCTTCGAGTCCAAGATTTTACAGTACCTCTTTTTACTGAAACCTTTCAGGGTTGGTTCCATTGTGAAATAGTCATCACCCCTGAAGAAACGTATTCAGCCACGATTTACCGCTTGACAAAAGTCACGAAACCAATACCAAGCGCAAATGCCGAAATGTATAAAAAAAGATGGGACGGGGAAAAACCATGATGGCGTTGGCATCGAGTTAGATATTAAACTCGATTTAAGTTTAGCTCCGAATATTGTGTTTGACTGGTGACATGTCTACACCAGAATGATGTTTTAGTTACGAGCCGTACCTAGATCGAAACGTACCTGCATCACGGCAGCAATTGGCTTCGGCGATTGTGTGGGACTGGCGTGTGGTTCGTCCTTTGTATACTTATGCACCATACCAAAAGTAGAGTAGCCGCCAGCCATGAGTTCTAGTCAGGAACGCTGCCCGGTTAAGGGGAGTGGCAATAGTGTTCGTATAAATACACGAGCCAAACCATAGAAATTCACCGCCTCCCCAAATAATCATCTTCCATCACTCGTGTTTTGGTATTTTGGTATCTATCAAGAACTGTTTGTTAGATGAACACGCCGCATTATCAATCGCCGCCCCTGACGATGAGGTAATATAGAACTATTGAATCGGAAACCCCGTTGAATAGACCTAGAATCAGTGGAATGGTCAGGAACAAGTCTTTCTCGTACTGAATCAAAAGGATTGAAGACAGTCAGTAGAGGGAAGCTGGTTTACGATCGAAAAATCCGCACAGCTCTGAAAGTCTATGAAGACAAGAAAGATGCGACGCTAGCTTTGATTGGATAAAGATGCTATCTTCACCCCCACCAAAAGATACATAAAGGGGTTGGAAGACATTAGCCTATTTTATCGCACGGAAAAATAGCCTAAAACGTCAAACCGCACAGCACAAGCATAAGCATAAAGCAGAAGCAGGGGTGATCGAATCACGTGCTCCACTCCAATCAGTAGTTTCTCCGATTTACTCGAGAGTCGAGAGCAGATGTTGATCTTGTGTCACAAGTGATTGTGAGCAGAACTCGATATATCACGTTTGACAAGACCGAATCGTACGGAGAATTGAAGAAGTCGAGAAGATCGACCCCATCATCCATAATATTACATAGGACCCCTACAAAGACGACGCCATCACGGCCATCTATTTCGCCGTAAACATCCTGGTCCGCACGGCTATATTGACGATTGATAAATTGTGACTTGGTTTTGCCCACGCCACTCGAACCGATCTCAAACCTCCGAATTGTCAACGCTTGTTGTAGAACCAGCCCTCCTTAATTCTTAGTTCGTCCCTTTCCATCCCAAATGTGAGCATCCCGAATAATCGCGACATCTATTTCGTTTGTTAGGTAGTATCTCTGGACCCCATAATATTTACCTGCTAAGCTGCTTACACTTGTTGATCTAAAAATAGCCACTGCAACTCAACCCGTCGTTAATATATTATGTCATATTCTTGTTCCTGTTTGATGCATAACACCACTAGCAGAAAGTAAGCTGGGATTCCCTATCTTACATGCCAAGTTCAGACGACAATCGTTGCATGGTCCTCCCTGTATTACGCTTGACTTTCCCAATGGAGGTTATGAGACTGTCCTCCCCACAAGATCTACTGCCTCGACTGTTAATTCGTCACACCGGAGTCGCATAAACTTCGAGAAGGGCTTGTTGAGGCTCGAACGTTACCGTAATAACGTTTTCGATGCGGACAGCCTTGCTTCGATTGCGAATATAGGAAACAAAGCGAGACTAACTTCTCGTTTGGGGTAAACTCTGTATCGAGACGAAAAAAGTCTAGGGTTCTCGGATAATTTTGACCAAGAAGAGACAGTGGGGCTATTTCTTTGGCCAAGTTCTAACGACGGGGTACACAT
The DNA here is from genome assembly GCA_000503235.1 of Sclerotinia borealis F-4128. NCBI lineage: Eukaryota > Fungi > Ascomycota > Leotiomycetes > Helotiales > Sclerotiniaceae > Sclerotinia > Sclerotinia borealis. The sequence goes on along the minus strand of KI628604.1, from coordinate 13,231 downwards.
TGCATATACAATGAAGTTCAATCTGTTTGGGAACATAGTTACTGTGTAGAGCTGCCACGCGAAGTCCTCCATGAAGTCCTTAGCCAGGAACTGCTTCTGCACTTGTATTCTGGCTTCACGTCGTTCTCTAGCGATAGTTCTCCTTCGCTTGTGACTTGCGCGTGTAACTGTCCATAAAAACAACAACAGGGGGAGGAAACCGGGGCAAAAACAGTGGGCCAGCGTTACGTCAGATAGATCTTCCTCCCCTCAGCGGTGATACATTATAAGTCAGACTTTCTCATAGTCCGACTTCTAGTCCGAAGTCACGAGCTTTCAGAGAGCTTTCAGCGTTCGAAAATCCATGAAACTCTGGGATCGGCTTGATATCCCAAAGGAAATTCAACCCTTTGCACCAAAGAAGCCTTCCAAATGGGCTGAATTTACCAATTAGATCATGCATGCCAACTTGATCTAATATATCAAATAACTTTAACATAATAACAGAGTCGAATTCGCCAAACGGTATCAAAGGTTTCCTGTGCTCTGGGACTCACGGGAACAGGAAAAGGCCCATAGTATTGAGGCGTATGAATTCCTAGGTAGCCAGAGTCCAGCCCTTTACGTCACTATAATTCTCGCTTCATGTATAAAACCCGCGGTGAAACCTAGCGTCTGTTAGAGATATTGGTATATTCTAGACCGTACCAACACTGTTCAAACCCCAAGGAATTCTCGGAATACCAAGGACACGAAGATGAAAAATATGGGAGGTAGAGCACCAAAAGTGAACTCTAAAAAACAGGAGAAATGTTGTGCCCGCAGTATGCTTTGCGACAAATTTGATTTCGTGTGCGGTCTATCATTCTTGTAAATAACGCGCACTTAAGCTGCCTTTGTTCGTCGAATGAACTACGTGTCTCATCGGCAGGAAAAAACCACAAGTGAGTCCTTCTCTGTCCCATAGCTATCACGAATGCTGGCCGTGGTGTTTTCCTCGTTACCCTAACGTGAAGGGAGCTTGATACGCCTTGAAAAGTCATCACACGCTTTCCTTCGCTTTCCATGTGAGAGTAGCTTGAATACAACATGATGTACTATTGTGGTGGTTTGCGCGCATTTGATTGTGAAAAAGAAAAGATTGAGGTATAGCAAGGCATGAGTATTGGTATGATCAAATAATATGGCGTTGTTTGGAAAAAAAGAGTAACGATGTAAGTCTACTTCTCGTACAGACTTGCTAGTTCTGGCGCCTCGTAACCGCGTCGAACCAGAAATCCAGCGAACTTTTGCTCTAACCTTGCAAACTAGGAACACTCATCAGGTCGAGCTCGGAATGATGCTTATGGTACTTACCACACTCGTTTCATCCGCCGGGACAACTCCGTCTTTGATCCATACGGAATAACTGCCCATCAGATTTGCCATCATGACATCAGTGGTCAGTCTATCACCGACAACTGCTATTTGATCGGGTCTTGTGACTCCGGTCTCGGGATATTTTGAGAAGTATTCCATGATATCAGGACCGCAGCCGGGCTTCTTAGAAGCGTGAGGTAAGACTGTAACGCCTGTAGACTTCTCAACTTCAGCAGCAAGCTTACCAGAACGATCTAAGGATTTAGCACCGGCTGTATTAGAAACGATCAGAAGCCGCCGGCCTGGATAAGCTTCCCGAAGCCTTTTGAAATTGTCCTAATTAAGGTTAACATCAACATCAGACGGATATTTCATGTTGTATTTCGGCCGAAGAATGGAAAGAATAGCAGACAAATCAAATTTGATGAAAGAGGTAGATATCATGATGCGGGGTAAAGCACGCTGCTCCGTACGAGTATAGATGGCGAACTTAAAGACGTCACAGCAAGCATAAATCTGCAAAAATACTTACATTGTAAGGCTCGTGTATATCATTGGACTTAGGATATGCGAAACAATTATCTTTGTCCAACACTACAGCCCTAATATCAACATTTTTATATCTCCCAAAGGCTGAGTTGAGAGGTATCGGTAGGTGGTTAAAAGTGGAAACCGTTGCTTGAGGTAAAACCAGCGTCGGTCTTGCAAGAAGACGGAATAGATTCACCGTTGCTGATATGTTGAGAGTGTTCATATCCATTGATGTAGATGTAGCTCTTCATTAAACCATTGTGATGTTCGGATCGGAACAATATTTTTGAGGGGGAGGAAGTGCTTGAGTGGGTGGACGGGATTTGCCGAAAGCTTCTAGATCACTAGCGCCAAATTATTCTGATAGAGCCAAAGCTTCACTCAGACACTGACACTCACGAACACCAGCCTTCGACAACTCTTTCGCAGACCCATATCCTTCTTTTAATACATACATTGTGCCACTTAAAATCCTCGTTCACCATGACAAGCACAATCGGAATACCAATTAAGCTCTTGAATGAGGCCCAAGTTCGTGCATTCTTTCCCTATATTAGTCAACGCTCAAGTTTAACCTCCGCCATGATCGCTGCTGACAGTTATGATTGATTAGGGTCATGTTGTCACTCTCGAGATCACAACTGGACAGGTCTACCGTGGCAAGCTTCTGGAAGGTACGACTATCCATTAATACTACAACCACTTCTTTCGCGCAAGTAAGGAAGGTGCTGATTCGATATCATTATAGCGGAAGACAACATGAACATTCAACTCAAAGATATCACGGTTACCGCCCGCGACGGCCGTGTCAGTCATTTAGATCAAGTCTACATTCGAGGCTCACACGTGAGATTTTTTATTGTCCCAGATATGCTGAGGTTAGTCAAGCCGAGATCACTATGCCGGAGTGGATGTGCAGATACTTGGGGATATGGGTACCATTGTGCGTAAGGCTGATGTCAATTACAACAGGAATGCGCCTATGTTCAAGAGTAGAAATACCAGGGGCAGAGGTGTAGGATTGGCAAGAGGAAGGGCTACAGTTAGCAGGGCGAGGGCAAGCGGACGAGGAGCACCAAGAGGTTGAGATTCTCATATGACATGTGGATGAAGAATATTTTTTCAAATGTCGGCGTTTGAGGGGGAACTTATGATCCATTGCGAAGCCAGTCCAGGGAGGAGAGAGTTTCACAGGCCCGAGTCTGGAGGATGACCCAGTGCATAAGGAAACCTGGGGAGGGGAATTTTCCTTGCTGGCAATTGAGATAGAGCAGAACAATGAGGAGCACATAAACATCCTCCCAGTGACCAAAGATAACTACTTTACCTTTTCTATGCCCACCACTGCCTAATGATTATTAATACACTGTTGACAAAGGAACCGAACCAATGAGATAATTCCAAACTTCGGGCTCGGGCAAAGATACTTCCGATATGAACATCAAATCTTGCATGTTCCAAGACAAAGTGAACTTACCTTTCTGTAACACAGTTTTTGCTTGTTTGTTTCTTGACATTACATGTACCATCAATATGACAATGGAAATCTCACATCCACGGCGTATTCTAGCTGTCAGCAGACCTGATTCTAGTCTCGTTGACTTGCTGAAGGGTTAAAACACCACTTATGCTTGTATACATAAATCTTGATATTGACTTTGTTTGTAGGTCTCACAGGTTCTGCGCCTGCTCTCACGGGGGATTCAATTGCAGGTACTACTCATGACTGGTCTATCAAAACCAACTACTACACTGCAAACGTTCCAATATGGATTGATGAAATCATTGAGCCTGAGACCTGGTCGAAGGAATTTTTGGCACCAGAAGCTCGAGAAGTTTTGACAGTACTTGGCGCCTTTATTGTATGTTTCCGAAAGCCCGTTGATGAAACTGAGCTGCAAGCTTTCAAGACTCTTCTGGAAACTGTGGCCGAGGTTGTCAATGAAGGTTGTGGCTATGCTTGGGAAGGTGTTTGTTTAGCTGTGGCGATGCCACAGTCTACGACTCCGTACCTAGAAAAGAGCTTCGAAGAGTGGGAGGACTTGTGTCAGGAGCATTGTTTTGAATTTGTTGACTTTGAAAGCAAGGGTCGAAATGAGTACTCAGGTAATCCATCTCTCCAGCAAAATTAGTATGCATTATGATTGACACATGCAGAACCTATGGGTCTCGACAGGTTGAAGGAAGCTTTAGAAGCCAATGAATGGGAACGCGGCGATGACGACGGAGAAGGCTTTGATCCGGGAGACCTCGAGGATGACGGCGATGAGGACAAAAGCATGGGCTTTAGCATCGAAGCTGCTGAGATGGAAATGGAGATGTTTGGTATGAAACAGGCAATTCATGGCGAGTCTACCGGAAAGACGAGCGCCAATGAGGAAGTTGAGAACGAGGATGGAGTAGATCAGCTTGAAGCTTTGATGTTGAAGATGCAAGCGGTCAAAGGTGAGAGAGTTGTACTCAATGGGAGAATTTCCACACTAACATAATCAGACATGGGTTCGGACTTGCCCGAAGCTGAGAGGAAGAGGTTTGCTGCGAAAGCCGTCAATGATCTAATGAAAACTTTATAAGATGCCCCATCGCTGCCATTAAGCAACGATGTGAATATGATGAATTCCCGTCTCATGCGAGACTGTCTTCAGTCAAGGAACTGAACGTCCCATAGAGTTAACCGCATGCCATTCCCATGTAATTATTTGACGCTCCGTGATACAGCGGGGGCTAAAAGAAGAAAGAAGCATTCGATTGACCAGGCCGAATCGTTGGACCACGACGGGATACGCTGAAGCTGTGTGACCTATAACCTAGTATGCAACTTCGAGTTTCAGTCGACCCGATTATCGCCGCCCGGCGTCGATCATAGGAGGCCCAGTCTCCGCACACCACCTGAACCCCCTTTGTATCATTCGGAGGTCTCCTCGTTTCGCAGTCGTTGAGGGCAATGACTAGAGTAATCAAGTCTTTGTGCACAGAGTGTCGCAAGTCGCTTCGCGTGGAAACCGAGCTTTGGGGTTATTGAATCGGGAAGCTTTCTGAATTCTGCCACTTATGTTGGTTTATAATTTGCAGTTTTTGCGCCTGGGTTTTTTTACTTGTACACCGAAGTTTAATTGCAATGAACTGATGCGAGCCTTGAACATTCAAAGTTTTGTCACATTTTAGAGTTGAGTGAATGCAATGCATGATCGAATCTGCTGGTTCATCGAGTCTTGCCATAGCAATGACTGGGCCATCATAATGTCTGCTCATATCGTTATATTTGCTCCTTGCTGTCGTTCTTTGATGGTGTCCCTATGCAAGTGACTGTGGCCTGTTAGTAAATGCCCACTCTCAAACTTATGTACCCCTTTTGGATTATATGCTCAAGAATTCATTGATGTTGGATTTTGATCTTACCTGGGCAGACAAAGTCTTTGACTCTGGTCAACCCTTTGAAGAGTTATTGGTATCAGTTTTTATGCCTAAGCATGTAACTTTGTCAAACCCAATGTAAACAGCCTGGAATGTAAATAGTCCACAGGAAAATATCGTATGATATCAAGCTTTGAGAATTTTGGGTGTTCTTAGCTTTCATGGAGAAGCTTGGATTTCGATATAACAGCAACAACCTGAAAAAAATTCCAGACAAAGATTAAAAGCTCTGTAAATGACTCAATGATCTTTTTGTATGTGTTCCTGTACACAACAAGTCCGGCAACCATCCATTCATATTTCTATCCTCTCTTCTCTATCCTCAGAGTACTGGCACAACCCACCAACCATTTTACCATCCCAGAGTCTCACCACCCAGATTATTTCAGCAGTTGATGCAATCCCTAGAGTAATCCTCTTCAGCAATAGCAGCAACAAATATAGGATCTCTTCTGCCTCTCCTATCTCCAAAGATCTATACAACCAACTAAGCTCCTGCCATCTGCAAGCATTGTATTACTCCTACAATTTTCGAAATTCCCATTTCCTTTCCTTTCCTTTCCTTTCCTTCCCTTCTTTCTAGAGCCAAAGCTAACAAAGACTCATGTTCTAGTTCTTACCAGCCCTTCAAGCACCTCATCGAAAGCACTACAAATAACTAATACCTTCAAGCCCTATCTCACCCAACTACATGATTCCGCGAATCTTTTCCCCTCGTATCAGTAATTGTCCACAACCTTCCCATCCCATCGCACCAACCCAGCAACCAGGCTTATCGATTCGACTCTCACACAACCCCCTTCATGATACTCCTTTACACCACTACCTCCACCGTTCCCGATCTGCGATCGGCGTCGACTATACCTCGTCGCCTACTAATAACACTCATATCTCCTTTTACCATTGCGAATCACTTGTATGCTCATCGTCGCCTCGCCCATCCTTTACCCTTATACTTGTCAACCTGCTCTCTAGAAAATTTGTTCAACAGTCATGCCTTTATTCTCTTCCCTCCCTCAGTAGCTAGCTGCCAGAATACACACTTCAATCTGCGTAAACATGAACTCTTACATTATACTACCGGCGCAACCTTTGCAAATGGTCATTGTCTTGGACTTGATGATCTTTATTCTACAATCTTGATACCCTGTCCTTATTCTTAGTCTAATCGTCGTCATCCACCACAAGCGCAAGTCTCGTAACTCTCTGCCTGCTTGACCTTGACTATCGATACAAGTAATGTAGCTGTCGCATCCTCCGAGCTCCCTATGTATAGATAGACCTAGTGATGATCTTGCTTTGTATACTTCTTATCAGACCCTGCCAGTATAGAATGTACCCTGCGAAGTATGCTTCTTCGCCTCTACCTTGGTTCTTATATGGGTGTTTAATGGCTGTACTGTACAATCTATCCTCTATTGTATCGGTAAGGTTATTTCTGAATCTACACAAGCTTGTCGGTCCTTTGAAGCTCCTGCTCCTGCAACCACCAAGCCCCTCGCTCAAGGCCGTACATATCCACGTTATCCTGTATGCCCTGCCCTTTGAGTACAATCTTGTGGTCCGCCGATTGTAACTCGTGTTGCTTCACGCTCGCTTCAGGTCTTAGGTAGTCAATTGGAATCACTAATCAAGGTTTGAGCTACTGCTGGTGATTTATTTTGACTACAATGCTACGGTAACTTTGAATTGACTTCTCGTACTACTATCCAGAAACTTTAGCCCTTCCACGGCAATATTTACCTCTCGGGGGGGGAAAGGGCACTCTCATGTATTCGCTTGTTCGTTTTGGGCTTAATGCTCTATAAAATCAGGAGATTCTGCTCCACGAGGCGTTGATCAGAGGCTCTTGGTCTGCAATACTGATACTAGAGAAGCCCCTTCTCTCATTCTTTACGGTCCAAGAAGTCGTCTAATAATCCTAACCTGCCGTGACTCATGAGAGTGTTTGATTCACTTCTAACATAACATGCGACTTCATTACTTACCCCTGACTCCTTTATATGCATCGTACCATGCTTTCTTCCCATGTTTTGGCCCATCATCCTTCGAACTATTTCATTACAACCCATTTGTGACATCTCTGGCATTTATCCAACGCTTTTTGATGGTGCATTAGCCTTAGACAGCTTCCTGAGATCGATTTACTTCATATTTTGACACAATAGCAACGAATATAGATCATTTCAACCTCCTCAACGAGCGATTTTCCTCGAAGATTCGAACTATTGTGGTCTAATTCAACTCAAAAACAGGTTTTAGTTGAATCTATACCAGTATAGACAGCTTTGACATCGAAATTATCTTTGGAACTGCTTGTATTCGAACTTTATGGTAGAAAATGTACGGAATTTCGTCCACACCCCCTCTTCAATCCGTTTCTTGATCGTTCACCTTCGGTATACCGACTCTATCTTGCTAACACCACTTCTTCCGATCTTTAGACCCATTTTACCTTCGATATACGGCCATATTTCACTTAAGTCCGGGCTGCCGAGCCGTCTTTTGATCATTCTCTCCCCGATTTTGACGAATACTCCTCAACCATTCCCTTTTCGGACGTCAAAAACCACGTTTTTCTCCCATTGACGACTCAACAATACACTAGACCCACCATCAAGGTTCTCATCATCTCGGTTAGTTTGAAATTCTGAAGACAGCCTTCGAGACAAAAGGCTTCTTGTCGTTTGCGATCACATTTACTTCTAAATAAACACCACAACACCGCTCGAACTGCTTCCTGGACGATGGTGTATCTTTTTACTATCTAAGTCAGAAGCTTCCATCACATTGTAACCTTCTTTGAGCCTTCTTGTCACTCTTATTACCTCCAACAGTTAAAAGATCTCGAGTTTACTCTGCTTTTGACCAAATTTTGAGCGATCTTCGACCATAATCTGCGACAATATCGACGTTTAAAGCTACTCTGAGACCCGTGGGCGGTTTGCTGTCTTCTTAGTATCTATCCAAGAACTCGCCATCACAATAGAGCCTTTTATAAGCCTCGTAAGTACTGTTTATTCCTTTAGTATCCACAAAGCCCGACTTTGGGTCACTTTAAGCCTCCTGCTAATCAATCTTCCCCACGAAAACAGATGATTCCATACCACAAACCGCATACAGTACTTCTTCTTCTACGATAACATCCTTTTGATACAATAATTAGACGGATTACCTTCTATCTTCGTACCTCAATCCGCCATACCTCAACAATTCGTCGAGTTTTAATCGATTTTGAGGCTTCTAGCACCAAAAGGGTCTCAATCTCGGCTCCCTGAAGAACTTGTGATAGCTGATTCTTCACGGAATTATAAGGTACAATTAATTTTGAAGCCTCCCTAGGCCATTTTGTGACCAAGCTTGCTGATATTGGGATAGCTATTTGATATTTAAACAGCTTCGTACCTCACTGCGGCTCTAAGCAACGCTACTCACACCAAATCTACCTTAACCACGAATACAGCTCTCAGCTCTACAGCAAGGCTCGGCTATCCTCAGATCACGCTTTACAACACCTATCTTCGACTATATCGACAATAGCACAAGATGGGTGGCAAGTTTTGGTCCGCAGAGGAGCAACACTATTTCGTCCATGTGGTCATGAGAAAGTCGAGGTTTAATGGGCTGAATGGAACGTACGATCCCAGCATAGGCATGTCATGGGCAGATCTTGCAGTTATGATGCAGGGTGCTATGAAAGAGAGAGGTATCTTCCGCAGAGAGTACACAGGAAACATGCTCTATGAGCATTGGCACCAGACTGTAAAGAAGGATTGGGGTGAGGTTCGCCTCAAGATCGCAATTGCCAGTGCTCGTGGTCATTCTGGTAGTACTGGTAGAGAACCACGCTCCCGTGCCAGAAAGGCTAATAAGCGAAGATCTAGAGCGACCCCACCTCCGTCATTGCCTCCCCAAATGTCTAATCGCCGCTCAAATTTTCCTACAGGGCCACAAAACAACGCTATTTCTGGACCGTACAGTACGGAATTGCCACGCTATACCTCCAATCATCCTCAAATGGGTGACTATTCTGTGCCTGAGAGTTCTTTCACAGGCTTTCAAAGCCCAAATACGGCTCCAGGGCGTTATTTTGGCCCTTCAATGACCTCTGGTCCACCATCAAGCGGTCTTTATAACCCATATGGAGCCTCTGACACGCCTTATCTAACCCATGCTGAGGGTGCGGCATTATATCACCAGGAAAGCCTTCCTGAGGACCCTGAGCAGCGTCAAATACGCCACTTCCCTTGTGAACGCCAGCTTCGACGAGATTCAATTGCTCCGGCAGCCTTCAACCAAGCCTTGAATCGCCCTCAACGTCAACATATCATCATCAGAGAGCCAACCCCAGAAGATGATGGATCTAGCCTATTTGTACAGCAATCTGAGCATGAGTCTCGCCGCAGAGGGCCAGCTCCTAGGCCTCGAATGGAGCTAGATGCTGCTCACACCATGACCATGTTTCGCGAGCAAGAAATGCATTCCCTACATGGTACCCCGGTAGCTAGACATCAGGGCTCTACTGAAGCTCGCCGTGGCTTGATGTATCAATACCCTTATGAGCATCAATCCTATGCGTTTCAAGGACCTCGTCTCGCGCCAATCATTACTCCCCATAATAAGCCACGTCTCCGCCAAAATCAAGGTCGGAATTGGGTTCAATTGGATGAGGATGAAGATAATGAGGAGCACTAAGGGAATTTTACGATGTTACAGGATAGTTCAGGAGGATTAGCGCTTTTTAAAGTTAAAAATAGGTCATTATGGTAGTTTTCAGGGCGTTGGGCGCTCAATTAGGTGTTTTCAGAGCTATTTCGAAAGATTGAAGGGGATTGCGCGGGATTTTACAGAAGTTAACTAGATAGCTCCCTCATGACTTAACGCATATGATTTACTTTCTTTGAATACATTCTACATGTGATATTGTCGAAAGTTGACTGCAAGATGTATATTTATAGACCTAAACTGCTCATATTACCGATTTTCTAGTCCAAGTACCATATTTCAGGGGCTCACCGGGCTCACAGTGTCTCCGTGACCCCCTAATTGCTCAATTACTTGGGTAGAGTTTGCTTTATTTCATATAGAAATAGCTTTCATTTCATCAAAATGAAGAGAAAATGCCCCCTTCATCATGAAAATGAAGGTTTTTTGACCCCCGGTGAGCCCTAATTAGACATTTAGTTGGTCAAATTTGAGTACCAAATGAAGCCTTAAAAGTTGACTTAGAGAAATTGACCTCAGATTTAAAGATCAGACGATAGTATCTTGATTATAAGACCTAGATATAGATATTTTAGACAAGATATTCTATATATAGAATCGGAATACTTTAATATTCAATCTAGAAAGAATGATGACTTAACTATTAATAATTCATTAGGATTATAATATTTTGAAATTTAAATCAAGAAAATTAGTAACTAAACTATTGTTCGTAATTATTAGATAGCTTTTATATTAATAAAAACTAGATATAGATAATTAAGATTATTTAATCCGAAACTTGAGATAAGAGTATTCAAATACTCTAAACTAAAGACGAGAATAAATGAACTATTATTCGATATCTTCGCATAATCTCTCTAATCTAAGAACTAGATATAGAAATCTTCAACTATAACGTCTGAAACTTAGAATTAGAATACTCTAACACTCTATATTAACGAAGAGAATAAACTAGCTATTATTCGATATGATCAGATAGTAAGTTTAAATACTTGAAACTGAGTATAGATATCTCAATCTAAATCGTTTAACGCTTGAGATGATAGTACTTTGATAATCTAAATAGAAGAAGAGAATGAATATACTATCGTCTAATATTTTTGAATAATAAACGAAATTTCAGAATTTTCATTTGAACAAAATAATGAGAGAATTGATGACTATCGACGATACTCTTTTGAATATAGAAACTATAGATATATATCTAAGAGTATATTGTCTAAAGCCTAGAACTAGAGTTTTCTATAGCTCTAGACTAGAAATAATAATAGAGATACTATTATCCGATATCTCTATACGATAAATAAAGTCTTCAGGAACTGATTTGAAGATTTATAATCTAGGTATTAGATCTTATTAGATAATAATCTTCTTATTATACCAATTTTATATAGCTATCTAAGACTAGATAATCTAAAATCTCCGATTAGATTATTTTTAAGTTCTAGATTTACAAAAGAGATAGAGACACTATCGTCTAATATATATAGAGGCTAATGATTACGATATAGAGAAACCGATAAGTTGATTTGAATAGAATGATCTGATCATATCAAACTTAGCTATAGAAGTCTGAACGCTTTTAAGCTCGAATAGCTTACTAAATTAAAGCTGTTACTGTAAATGAGTTCAAGTGGAAACTAAAGTAACAAGTTGATTTTGATAAATAGAGTTATTGATAAGGAGAAGAAAGAAAGGAAGCAGAGTTTCCTTTTTTCTTGTAGCTCTAAGTCAAATTAGTGCTAGTGGTCTTGTTCCTGGTCCTGGATTCTGATTCTGATTCTGATTCTGAATCTGAAGGCTGCGCAAAAATAACCCGTAACCCACTGGCAAGATAACCTGTTAAAGATCTTTGATTACCTATAGATATTGTCGGTATAGTCATCTACCGTACCGAAGCACCGGCACCGGCGCCGTACTAGCGAAGGGCTAGGGCAAGCACTAGTGCAAGGGCCTCAATACGCATATAAGTCTCCACTATATAGAATAGCTTTCAAGAACAACTGCAACATTATCAACACTGAACACTCGTCGGGCTATCTACCATCGTAGACCTGAAAGGTGTTCCCGTTGATACCAACAGATATCTATTGGGATTCTGAAATAACCTATTCCGTGGATTATCGATAGATTGATAGGTTATCTGTGGATTGGTAGATTATTTGTACAAATTAGTAGATAATCCGTTAATCTATATAATGAATACAACTCGTGAATACGCATTCAGATTTTCTATTGATAACCCGCTCCGCCGCCGCTGGCGGGTAACCTGTGGGTTACCCACCAGATCAATAACCCGCCCCGCGGGTACCCGTTGCGATTATTAAAATTTAATTATTATTAATAATAATACAGTAACAGTAATAGTAACTACTACTAATAGTAGTAGTAGTAGTGAATAGGACGGAGCCGGGTGATCAGGATTGTATCCCTTCAAGTTGATACTTACCCTCTTTTTCGAGTTGTCTCTCTAATGAATATCTTTGGAGAAAACGTGAGCAATCATAGCAATACTAAGATAAAAAAATGTGCTTTGTGATTTGCTCGACTCTATTTTGTATTCTGAATAAAACGGTGGTAAAGAAAACAAATATGGATATCCACTATAAAGGTGCTAGCATTATCTTGCTATATTACATAGTTCAAATATATCTTATTATTGTTATATAAGGCTATTCCCACTTAAAAGCGGGAAGGCCTATACTACGATATGCCGTGTATGATCACGTGACTATATTCAAATACTTCGCAATAAGACTACGAGTATATTATACAATTTCGAGACTTTAAATAAAATAATCTATAGTATTATTGTTGGAATATCACCAAGATCATAATAGGTATAACAGTAGTAATATTGTATGTATATATCCTTAAAGATATTCTAATAGGATTAGATATATATATAAATGTGTGAGATATGTATATATAAACAATATCATATAAATTATATTATATGATCTTATATGAGTCTAGACTGCACTTCCAACATCCCCCTTATTGATTAGAATAACTAATTACGAAATACTATTAGGCCATATATCTGAGTTCTATTCTTGACTGAACTTTAAGGTTTTATTAACTCTTGTAATAGTAGATGGTGTTGTGATATTTAATCTCCAATAAAATTCGATTATTCTATAATAAACATATTGTAATATAAGAGTATCCTAATTCCTTTGAGGTTTTTTGGTTTCTTTAGCCAAAAATGTGCTTTTTT
>KI628603.1:96232-160706 GCA_000503235.1 Sclerotinia borealis F-4128 | reverse complement strand
CGTTAACACATACAATATGCTATATTTTTTCTTCAATATATACCACCGGTTTATTACCGTATACTAACGCAAACACTGCCTATAATAATTCAACTTCGCCAATATTTACATCAGATTTGATACAGGTATCCCGTACTTTAACAATTGACCTACAGGCTATAAACAAGCAACAGAATAATAGTTCGAACACGTCAACATTGGCCAAACCGCTCCCAAGCATCAAGATCGACCAGTCTTCCTGCATAACATTTCATCCGTGCTGTAGAAACCATTGCGGAGAGACCGATCTATAACGGCGAGATCAAATTCACTACTCTTTGAGCAATTCATTTTGAACCTTAACTTAAGCTCTCTCAACGTTGGAACAAGCCAATATCAAGACCGGCCTCCAGGACTCACAGCATTTCATTACTCGCAAGACTGAAAAACTTCATCAAGTTTGGTCCTTGGGTAAGAATACTCTATTGTGTATCTTGTACTTCCGCTAATAAATCCAGGACCCGATCGATGAGTACAACAAGCCATTCAACCAACAGAGACTACCAGCTTGTTCAAAACAAAAAAAAACATCCGACCACCTCTTCAGCCATAGCTGATAGTTCCAGCCCTGCGGAGACAATGCCGCACGTGATAAAATTAACCACTAAACTACCTCAAATAATAGCAAGTGGCGATCTTTATCATCTTGAATACGGTTCTCAATGCCCTGCTGGTGATATCAAGGTTCAACATTCAGCGACAAAGCCGAAGAGATTGCTGCCTCGCACATAAACAGCTTGTACAAGACCGCGGATACTTGCCGCAGAGCGTGCTGCGTATGCGGATGTAATCTCTAATCGTTGGAAGAAGAGAAGTCAGGACAAATGTCAGTCGCTGGCAGTGGAAGCGATCTCCATTGCGGAACTGGATTTTGACCAGTAACGCAGTCGACACAACAACCCATGCGATGCGATTCGCTGTTCAAACAAAGGCACCAAAGCCGCCATGTATTGAAGAACTCGTTGAAATAAAAGGCTGGGCTCATGAGTGGGAAGATATGACGAAGATGCAGAGACACTTTCATGCTGTTGTTGCGGGTTATTGGGAAATGGAGAATGGGGACAGTGTTTGATGTCAAGAGTGACTATTCAATCTAACTAGCCTTTTCTTTTTTTCGGCTGCGCCGCCATAAATTCTTTTTTGGTCTAGCCTACTTTTTATATAGAAGTAAAAAGGCCAAAAAGACCACTACTTAAGAATTGTTTAAACACCATGAGTTAGTGGAAGCAGGAGAATGATGGAAGGAATGCAATGTTAGATACAGACCATGCGGGACGAAGGGGCCATTCAAACGTCACGGTGCCAGCAGGGGCCGTTTCTAAAAATTGACGAGCATATTGAGGAGACCATGGAGTAGAAGTCGTAAATGCAGACGAAAGAAAGGAGGAAGACTCGGATGGATGTTCATGATAATGTTTTGGAATCTGGACGACTGGTTCGATGAAGGACGTCAAGGGTTTCATGATCATGTATTAGGGGAGTCAATTTTACAGAACGATGGACTGAGACTCATAGGACAGTTGAAATTTAAGTTACATGACTTGATATTGATATCATCAAGAGAGAGAGATTTTCGATATGTATGAGTTAATGGCCTTCCTGAATCAATTCTCTCATTGATGTTCGTCTGACCTCCTCACTTCATGAGTTACAGTAACCTCCGTTCTTAGAATCATCAAAGGAAGGCTCTTCATTCGACCCCGAAGACGTTGATGCCAAGAGGGTTTTCAATAAATCTCATTGCACCATGCTATGCTATACTTATTGATTGAACACCGAGTGAAATGCAAAGAATAGTAAAGGTTGTACGTATGAGTATGCTATGAGTACGGTGATCAAATATCGATATTAGTAGTCATGATCGTAAGTAGTCAGCCCCCTTTCTCATCGAATAGCCAGCAAGGAACCTCAATGTAGTGGTAGAGTCTGCGGTTGATATCAAGTTGATTGCAAATTGACAAAAGAAATTAGAGGAGCCTGATAACGAGCATTACAAATATGTTCTCGAACAAACTCGGGAGCTTTGTCTCATAATGGCACACTCGAGGTCGATTTCTTTTTGGATAGATGATGGATTGGAGTCAATGCCTCTGCTAGTACTCGAGTATAAGACAAGGTATGGGTGAATATCAAAGCCGACTGACTATCTGCTTCAGTTGCCCGATCACAAGGAAGTCGAGATGCTTAAATTGATGTGTGAGGACTGGAGTATGGAGTATGAGGGGAGTGGGATGTCGGTATCACTGATTACGAGCTGGGCGATGAAAATGTACATTGTAATATAGTGGATATGACAGCGATCTAGAGTAATGATTGTGATTGATTTATCAAAAATAATACAAACGGTGAAGATTTACGTCAAAACAAATTGCGAAACGCATGCAGAGTGAATGATCATCGTCATGTTATCAAAGGGAATAGGAGTGAAGGGTTTGAACTTTCAATTGCAAGATCTTGAACGCGATATCTTGATCTAATGGTAGACTAGTAACGGTGTGGCTAGTCTGATTTAGGGTACTTCTCGTCGACAACATGACAGACTGGAGAGATCTGAATATCTACTTTGGTAGACGAGATCCTGGTGGTAGCCAAGTGTCTTCGGGCACAAAAGCCAGCGGTACATGCTAACGGCATCGTGCCTATTGTAATATGTGATACTTCGCAAGTGAACTTTCGCTACCTACTTCTGGGGTATATTTAACTCCTGTCGTCTTTTCCTGACTTCCTCAATCGCCGCCTCCGCATCTGTTGAGACTGAATTTCTTAACTGCCACTCCATACATACATTCAAAGCCGGTCCCATCCATATACCGGGTTTGGCTCCCAATGCCTTTGAAAGGATTTTTCCATCTACTATTGGCCGGATCGCAGGAGCATCCATTACATCGAGGTCCTGAAGATGGTCGATAAATTGCTGCCATTCGGAGAATAACGATTGGTATCCTAAAAACAATTAGTAGAAGTTCTCACGCTTACGACAATGAATCGTACCTTCTGCACCTTCTAGCTTAGAAGCCTCCACAAGCAATGCAAACAGGACTTGTAATTTCCAATGTCCACCTTGTGAATCCCATTTCCGAATCATCATTCCAATCGTATCTCGTTGGTGAATATATGAATCATTTCTCTTGATTGCATCCTTGAGCTCCGTGATCTCGGCATGTTGTTTGAATGCACCGGCAACCATGTTGCATAATTTGCTATCTCCTTTCAATCCTTCACGGGCAACCAAAGCTCCATATGGTGGGGGTGCCTTTCCTCCGGGTTTTGTTGCTTGTGCTGGTGGAATTGCCGACCATGGTGTCAAAGCGGCGAGAACCCAGGCAATATATTTGGCATCATCTGATCGCACTAGCGATTTGTAAATTGAGTCCGGTGTTTCGTTTGACTTCATCTGCTCTAAACAATCGTAAACGATTCTCCAGTTCGATGTATCCGGTACTGGAACATCGCCTGCTATAGGATCTGTGAAAATTGTGGAGTAAAGACCAAGGCGATCAATGAGATGTAAAGATTGCCATGGGTTGTTTCCTGTATCAGGTCAGAAAGGGGGCTCTAAATATTGAAGCATCAATTGATTGATATAATTACCCTTCAACATCTTTTCCACCTCAACGCCAACTCGCTCTCGACTGATCTTGACTTTTAGAGCTTCCATGACGGCTGGGTTACTCATACATTTCTCTGATTCAGCATCAATCCTAAAATTTAGTCTGCTAGCAAATCTGATCAACCTCAAAATTCGTAATGGATCATCCATGAAAGTAGTGTAGGGCTCGAGTGGTGTTTTGATAAGCTTAGCCTCCAAATCCGCAAGTCCTCCGGTGAAATCTTCAACGATATCTGTATGAAGGTTATAGAACAAAGCATTGATGGTAGCATCTCGCCTCAAAGCATCCTCCTCTGCAGAGCCAAATTCCATTTGAGGGTTGCGACTATCTTCAGTGTAAGTTTCTTTGCGCAGATTGACAAAGTCCACATCGAATTGGAAGATATTCGTAGTAGCGGTTTCCAGATGTTTAGATTTCTCCGGATTTGCAGCAATCTTATAGAGCTTCTTCACATCTTTAGCTTGCAGATCATGCTTCCTGAGGTTTGTAGAGTCTTCCAGGTATTCTTTCATCTTCAAGCTGAAGTTATACCCAGTCATAACATTGATTGCTGTGTCAATATCATGACTTTGAATCCCGAGTAACTTGTCCCGAACCCATCCTCCAGCCCATCGCAGCTCAATTTTCTTCTCAATTTCTTTGGATTCATTGATGTAGTTCGCTACATCAAGTAAAAGATTTCGAAGTTGACCCTCTCGAGGAGTCAACGCGATAGTAGTGCTAGCCATAACTGATCCCCGTAACCTTTTTGCGAAAGAAATTTGATCTTCTTCGTGTTTCCGTTTCATGGATGAGAATTGGAATGTTTGTTGTTTGCCGGTAGTGACTCTTATAATAGACCTAGCCCTTATGACTCCACAGCTCTGTATCAAAGATGCTAAATATGGAATCATGTCATGAGCCAAATCAATAACTTCTGATGAAATGCGCCAACTTTTTACTATCCATTAATTATGAGTAGAGGAAAGCAAGAACGACGAACTACTCGAGTTATGCTTTGATATATGTTCAAGTCACGTGTCGTTGCGGATTTGGTGGTGCCGGATTATTTTTAGCGCGAGACCCAATCATCGCGAATGTAACTTTGTCGAATACCTACGTCGTATACAGAATCCAAAAACAAAAGAATCCCTTGAGAATATACGACGAATTGCTTTTACCGTTCTCTTGTATGTTTTATGCTCATGTCGATTATTCAAAATTCCAAGATAGACCACCTTAAACGGATTGACCTTCGAGTATTACATAAGGCCACCTCTGGATGAACAATCGCCCTGCTTTACCGTTGTAGTCCCCTTCTTCCGGGCGATTAGGCGCATGGGTGTGCGATTATTTAGGGCGGTCGAGTTACGAGCGAACATCATTTTCATCCGGCTGCGGACCTCTCGGTATTCATGACACCTTCCAATCATGCATCTCCCTTCAGTCCCCCCGAACCGGTGACAAGTCCCACTCCGCTGAGGAGACCCAAGACAAGAATCTCTGCGGATGCACAATCAATGACTTCGTCTGTGGCTTCACTGCCATACAGAGCTTCAAATGCTTCCGTACAGTCACTATTTGCGTCAACGACAACGCCTTCCAGTTCAAGACCAGTCTCCCCGACCGGCGGAACATCGACACCTTCGCGAATCGTAGGATCTGTATTTGGCGGAAGCACGCCGTCCGAAAGCCATCTTTTACCATCAGATAGGAAAGATGATCCACGAAACTTAATATTATCCGGTTTCGTCCCTCATATTGCAGTACATACATCTGCCGACACACATGAGCTTGCGCAAGACAAAGGGTTCAAGGGAGGGCTATGGGAGTTGATAAGGCCGTTCGGGGAGAATATACAAGGAAAGGTCAATGTACGAGATAGCATAGGAGCTGGTAGAACGTACGACGATTTCGGCGTACGATTTGTACAATTAGGCGATGGACTCGAGATACCGGAAGGAATACCAGGGTCGCGAAGAAGCGGAGAGGGAAGAATACTGTCACCAAATGGCAATAAATCCATACCGGAGTCAATAGCTGCCCAGCGACTGAGAACTGGGGGAGATATTCCTCAGATTGAACGCCTTGTCGATCGTCATTTAACAAATGCTGAGGAATTTCCTAGTGTCAGTGCAGAGGATTTCTTGAACTTGAAGGATAGCTCTAAAACGTCCGGGGCACCTTCTCCATTTTATACACTTTATCTACGAAGATTGCTCTCAGGAATTCCCTTAGCCCCGCACGAAACATTCTCTCATCCAGTGGCATGTATCATTGCCATAAGTTCACGAAATAAAAATCCAATTGAAGCTTTGAGGAGGTTATATGAAGAATCAAGTCGTGGAGAAAAGCGATTGCCACTATGGGTCAATGATGACTATCTCCGCTATTATGTTCTGGTACATGACGAAGAACGAGATGATATCACCAGATCTATTACATTATTTGAACAAATGAAGCGTCATTTTGGGCTCCATTGCCATCTTCTGAGGCTCCGGAGCAGTCAATGTGTGGCAACAGATGATGATAGTGTACAACTGCCACGATGCGAATGGGTAGCTGCATCGGAAGAAATGGCTGAGATACAGGCGCGAGAGTCCCAAGAGGATCCCGAGGACATATTTCCGTGTATATATGAATCTGATACCACTGCCATCAAAACATTTATTCGAGAGATGGTCACCCAATCTGTTGTCCCATCGATGGAAAGGTGTGTGGCGACTTGGAACGATCAGGTTGCTTCACGTCGAAGGGGTATAAGTGGAAGATTCATGAGTCTTTCGAAGACTTTAAAGTGGTCAGCGTTTGGTTCCAGTTCACGAAGTACTTCTGCAAACGCAACAGGATCCGGCAGCAACTATGATGCCTTACAAGGTTTTTATCGACCTGACTCACCTGAAGCATTGATGCGAAAGCTAGCAGACTATTCGTTCATGCTTCGAGATTGGAAACTCGCCCAGCAGATCTATGATTTATTACGGTCAGATTTCACCAATGATAAAGCATGGAAATATCATGCAGCAGCGAATGAAATGGCTGCTATTAGTACTCTCATGATGCCTCATTCTATCAGCGCAAAAACCCGTACCGAAACAATCGATTTGATGCTTGAGACTTCATCGTACTCCTATATGACACGATGCAGTGCTCCATATGGAGCCCTACGCTGTTTAACCTTGGGGATGGAGCTTCTTCGATTGAGAGGTGGTTCAGCCACAGGTGACGCAGCGAGATGGGGTGCGAGACTTCTTGACTACAAGATCGTGGGTTCAATCGGGGATGCGTTATTCAAGGAGCGTGTTGCTGTTTGTTATGGTACAAAGAAGGGGCACGGAGTTGGTCTTTGGGGTAGCAGAACAAGAAAATCTGCCATGTGGAATATTTTGGCTGCTGAAGGATGGCTGGGCCTTGAGAAGCCTCATCAATCAAAAAAGAGTCTGGACGATGCTCGTGCGAAATATGCCACCTTGACGCATAAAGATAGCTTGTTACATTTCTCGGAAGCGAATGAATTCGTCGAAAATCTTGAGGCTGATATTGAAAATACTTTATACCCCATCACCGAGTCACAAGCAACAATCATGCCAGACGATTCAATAGAGACGACGATGGGAGAAGAAAGCGAAGCCTTCAATTCCCGCCCACATCGAAGGAGTCTTATGGGTGGAGTAGCAGCGCCTCCAATCGCAAGTCTAGAATCGGCTCCTTTGCATGGAACATTGATGGAAGCGGAAGAGAAAGATAAGGTTGTTACTAGCAATGATTTTGAACAAGAGTAATGGGAGAACCGAAGGGTGATGTTACCATTTGTCGTCGATGAGGACGAACGAACTTCCTGCATATACCATTTTATTTCGAGACGTCCCTGATTACTTTATTGGGAAGGAAAGCATTGTGGAGCAGGAGCAGGAGTTGGGAGTTTTAGACATGGCTGAAGATAGTCTTAGGGATGGAAATCGGGATCATTTGTATGAATATGCTACGAGATGAATTCAATGAATTACTTCATCGAAGATTAAAACTGTTGAATCTATTCTTCTGCCTGCTAATTTTGTTACTCAAAATACTTTCTAATGTGAAAAAGTTACCTAATTTCTTAGTCATTCATCCACAACCATACCTAGTAACAAGACCAAGATGAGACAATAATAACACAGTCAGTATACAGTCAGTGCGAGAAAAGCTCACTCACTGCACTGTTTTACAAAATTATAAGCCCTAATCCTAAAGCGTGACGAGGTGATTTGATTATTGAGAGGGAAGTCCTTTCAATACTATATACGGTATATATATAAAGTATAAAGCAGATATTCCACTCCCGGCTGGTGAGAGGACTGAGAGGACTGAGCGGACTATGTATCTATCGACCGGTATATATTTTGCTTTCTGAGGAATTGGATCGATCTAATATAATAATTAAAGGAGGCTTTGCTTCTAATATAATTGGCTGTGTTATGTAACATTACAATACAAAATACATGTACCTTTTCTTTTAGATACCGGTATATGATATCTTCCATAAGATTGCAGTAGAATATCTAGACGTAACGAAGAAGTCTGTCTACATACATCAAAATCATAATATATACCGACCGGTACATATACATTTACCTCTGTAACGTTTCTCTCGGGATACCGGTATTAGAAAATAGCACAGACAGTCAGTGTATTATAACACATTTCGCAATTTTTTGGAAAGAAAGGAGAGGAGGGCTCGAGATGGTATTGCATGATGTGAGTTAGAGCGATGAGACAAGGTGATTACATTATTGAGTTTGAAGGTGTATTTGTTGATGCTTTTGTCTGCGACGTGACTATGGGTTCTGGAAGGTACAAAGTCATCGTTATATAGGGAATCTAATCTCATGACCTCAAGATTAGCTACGATATTCTAACGTATCAAAGATGATAGATAACACAGCCGTTGTAGCGCTTTAAATGGATAATTTACTGAGGGATCAGAGAGCTTGGAGATATTATATGCATAGATCTGGACGGAGGTAATGAATCTTTGATGGAACACAAATCATGAAAGGCCATGAGGGAGAACCCAGATGGAAATTGACATGACGGATAATCCGTATGCGGGATAATCCCAGACTATCCAGGTTCAAGGAAACAAGTTGGCTATTAGGGATTTATTAATACCACACTACTTGATTACTTGATGGATCGTATGTACTTCTGCGTCAAATCCGCGGTTATGTAGGCTTCCATGAGCCTCGTCTCGATCCTGTGAAAGATTAAACCAAACAGGTGGGCGCGCAACTATGGATTTTCATGAGTAGATGATCTTGATTAGACAGATGGGTCCGTATACACTGGATGAAAGATGGAGATATCCCATGTATGTAGTATAGACTGTACAGTGTAGAGAGTACTTTGATACTCGAAAGCTATGTCATTGAAAGGCTACCCGGTTTGTATATAGCATAAGCATGAGGCCGTTTGTACTGAGAAGAAAGAAAACTCCTTTTGTGAATTTCAGAAAGCTTTGTTGAACACTTGGGCATATATAGGTGTTTTGGTGAACCCCTCATCTTATATCATGAAACAGATACCTAGACGTAGTATAAGGAGAAAAGAAATGATAGGGTTACATAAATTGTTTGTCATCCTAGGTCGTGACTTCGTCGACCAGCATTACTCATAGACTTGGGAGAATGAAGCATATTGAGGAGTCTGTTAACTGTATCTTAGTTATTGGAATCAAAAGACGATTGTTTCAAAGCCTTATTAAGGAGAAGAGACTGTTAATAGTTGTATCTCGATATTGTGAAAGGGGATGCGAATCTAATAGCCCTGTAATACAGCGCATCTAGCCCGGAAAATATGGCTCGGGAATACCTGATTAGTAAGCCACTTCACCACACCTAGTAAAGTCATCCCAAGTACCAACCAATTCTGCCACAAACAACATTCCATCACATCCCCCAATCATGTTTAAGTCTACCCATAAAGCTGCTAAGGACTTGATAACTGGTTTAAATGCTGATGAAGACGATGTCACCACATTACCAAATCACTGTAAGTCCCCATGTCCCTTTTTAAGCAGATATTTTTCTAACATGTGACACTAGTTCTACCAGAATCATATAGCTTCGAAGATCTGTATCGAGAGCTTGTGAAGGAAATTGTGAAAGGGAAAGATGTAAGTATACATCTAGCGGGGACTCGGCTTCGTCCATATACTTACTGGGGTGCTTAGGAAGAGATAGAAAATATCATCATACTTGCCAGCTGCCTAGAACACAAATCAGATGCGGTGTTAGCAGCGGATGATGGTAAATGGTGCGAGAAACTTAAGGATTATTTGTCAGAGACAATATTGCCTGATGGTAAGGTGTATTCATTGGATGAGACTGACGGTAAGCTCTCTTTTGTCATTTTACATACTCGGAGCATGAGCTCATGTTTTTGAGACGAGGAACAATCAGACAAAGCCTTCAAAATCAAGCAATACCGCTTTAAATACACCCTCTGTATGGTTTCAATATCTCGACTCCTTGAACTCTCTCCAAATCCTTCATCATCACCACCCAAAAACTCCACTCTTCTTTCCCTCATCCCATACACTACTACGAAGAATCCATGGACGACTTCCCAGTCTCAACGAATCGCTGCTGCGATACTCGAGAAACATGACCTGTACATCAAGTCTCCCGAGTTCCTAGTCACACATCTTCTACAATCCTTCATCCGTCCCATATTTTCCAAAACTCCGGCTCCCAAATCCGTCACTGCGTCTTCGAGAAAAGCAGCACCATCATCTGCACCACCTCGTCATTTCGATATCCGTGAACTTTCTCCTTCAAGGCAACCTTGGAGATCGAATATTCCATACACTATCCCGATTCTCCAATGGATCATCGAATATATTCCTGTACGTGTTCCCTCCCCATCTAATCCCCCCTACACTAACACATACCACCAGTCCGACCTCCTCCGGACTCAAGCATTTCCCCTTTTAATTCCACCTCTCCTCACTCTTCTCGATTCTCCCTCAAACTCAATCCGTATTCGCACTCTCCAATTGCTTCCCACACTCTTCTCCAAGATGGGCGATAAACTCCTCCTACAAACAGGACTGGGTGATGTCTTCGAAGATGCCATTCATCCAGTTCTTCTATTCTTACCTTCCATCACGCCCGTCGAAGACACACTGAGCTTACTACTCGTCGGATACCACGCTCTATACGCTCTCTACGACACAAGATGGCCCTCGACAAAAGACGAAGAAACCGGCACCCGCGAACTCACACTCTCAATCAACAAACCCTCCAAGCCCACCAACCCCACCTCCAAATCACCAACCCATCTCCGTCTCGCCTTCCTAGATAGGATCATCCGCCACGCCATCCTCCCCGCACATCTTCACTGCCAAGAAATCCCCTCAGTAGTCCAAATCCTCATCTCACAACTCGGCATCTGCATCTCCAAAATGGGTATCTGGGGCGTAAAACATTTAAAAGATATTTTACCCATCATCACCAATATCCTCATGAATCCATTCTTACCCCGTGCATCTCCATCTCTCATCATCGAAACACTGAATACATTAAGAGAAATCATTCTCGTACTCTGGCCTCGCATCAGTTTCGACGTGCATCGCTTGATAATTCTGCAGGCTTTAGCGCTCTTACACGGGAATGTGGGTACGGAGTTAGCAGATGCATCTGAGGATGAGGCAATCAAAAATACGCAGGGAGAAATAATGAAGGGATTAAGGCAAACGGCACGTGTTTTTGTAGTGGCGGTGAAGGGTACAGAAGATGAGGATGTGAAAGGGATCTTTGAGGAGGAATTGGATAGTGTTATTGAGGCTAACGGGGATTTGGCTACTCTGTTTAGATTTTAGAGTGGATGGAAAAGCTTAGGGTATGGATGGGGTGGTACATCGGAGCCATTGATTCTCCTTGTCCCTTTCTTCGTACCAAGATAGGGGTTACAGCCAATTACCTAATGGTATTATACCAAGAATTTTACGCATAAATTTTCATTCCTCAATCCTGTACATTAATTTCATCGTATCTTATTATATAACGCCCTCCCTCAAAAACTTCCTACAACGACGGAGATCAAAGTATCATCGACTTATGTTCATAAGTCAGACTCTAACCCAAATTTCTCACTACAATTCCTAAAAGCCCCCTGTGACTTGTATAGAAATCCATACAGTGCTATAGTATCGCAGATATATCTTGATTCTACTATTCTATATTTACATACCGGCACACTAAATCTACTACACATCTAGACAAAGCACATAAGTCTGTTGTAGCCTAGCCATCAACAAAACAATACATTGTTTCCCTTTTCTTTCTGAAATACTCGAGTACAGCATTATTCCCAGCCCTAAATTAGAACAAAGCATTGTGGCTAGCCATCAACAAAAACAGAGCATTATTCCCCTTCTCTTTCTCAAATACTTCAGTATAGTATTATTCCCAGCCCTATATCAGAACAAAGCATTGTTCTTCCCTCCCCACACAAAGAACCCAAACAATTCCCCCTCCAAAATCTCTATATAAAGCCCCCTACTTCCCACTCCAACCCATTCCACCCCAACCTTCCCCCCAATCCCCAATCCCCACCTAACCATCACCCACACACACCCAAACCCCACAGCAAAACCCCAACCCAAAATGTCACTCCGCAACCCATCACAAAACATAATCATAACCCACAACCACTACAAGCGGCTCCTTCTCAACGACACGGAGCCCTGCAATCCCCAACCCCACCCTAACAACCTCCAATTGTTCGAGCCTCAAGAGCTCTCTCCCACTCTCCTCTCCTCACTCAAGGCTGCATGTTTAGATTTGAAAACACACATGATGAGTGATTATGAGGATAATTTTAGGCGGGGTATTGCGGAGGGGGTGCCGGCGTGGAAGTTGTGGAAGTGGAAACCTTTTTTTTTGAGGATTGATTGATTGGGTAGGTGGATGTGGAAATGAATTGGCGGCCATGGAGAGGATGAGGTAGGTGGTTAGTACCTTGTGCTGATTGAGAGAAATGGAGGGAGAGAGAGAGGTGAGTGCATGCACATGCTTGAATTTGCTCGTCTTGTGCGGTAAGTGATTTCTTTGGTTATTTCTATTCTTTAGTGAAGTGGAGTAATGCAAGTTAGTCATATGAATTACCTGTTATTTGATAATCAAACCCAACCTCTAAAACAAAAAAAACAATTAAAAAGAAAAAAACAAAAAACATACCCATACCCATGCCAACGCTTCCTGTGAATAATTAGATCCCGTATATACTGAAAATTATTAAAAAAAAATCTAATAGCATACCGCCAAAATGTTACACCCGCTATTCGATGTAAAGAAACAAAACTCATTCTTTGTATGTTTCCGTCCAACCAGCAAAATTTGGAATGGAGATTGTGAATCTCTGGAGTTTGCTTTATTATCACGTCGTACCCTGTTGCCAAATCTTGATCGGTTCCGAAATTTTGATTAAATGCAGTAGGCATCAGGCAGTGTGCCTGATGTTATTCGAAATAGTTACCCCATCAAAATCTTAACTTCTAGAGAGTAACCACGTTTCATAGTAATTGCTGTTTATTTCACCCAGTGAAGAAGTAATATGGAAGTACAGCTGCGGCTCAGATGATCGCAATAGAAATCTGCTCGCTAGACTTGAATCCCCTGAGTCCTGATGGGAGCATCGTCGGTGTTGTAAACGTCCTGGGACAAATGCTCGACGAGCCGGTTGGACGTTCGGATTTGATTCCACCGATTAAAGGAGGCATTAAAAAGGTGAAATACTGTTTGGAAGAAGATTGGAAATCAAACACCCATCCTTATATGTATGGACCAAAGTGAAATATGTTTGCTTATCATGCACTTTCGACGCCGACTCTGAAGGTAGTAGGACTGGGAGTAAGTTTCGTTTCAAGTCGGAGCAAACTGATGATGAATTCCTGGGTCGTGTCAACCGTGGCGGATTGATCTTCGCCCTTCTCTTCGCTGACCAGATTCGCAAATGATGAATGCATTGGCACAGGTCAGGAGGTATAGGAAGCGGCGGTTCTCGCCTGATTGGCCACAGCTGCTGACTGGAACTGAAGCAGCCATCGAATCCTGTAGTTGATGTTGGAAAAATGTGGAAAAACTGGCTCTGCAATATGATATGTGGGATTTTACTGGCCTTGCCGTTGGACGTCACTAGGTTCAACTTCCTAGCTAGCCTAATTTCAGCTGAGCCTGCTGTCGACTGGAAGATATGGAATTGATCACCAGGCACATTTGATTTGAAACAAAGGAGAAGCCTTGAAGCTATTCCCTTGGACAACAACCAACACCTGCCAACATCAACAGGGATTTTAATCGGGCGATTGAAATTAGCCAACTTCGTTTCGAAACCCTTTCCCTTCCATCCTACAAAATCATTTTCTCGTCCATTGCACTGAAGGGAATTGTCAAACTTTATGTTGATTTAGACATGTCAGATGTTGGTTCTAAGGGGTTGACCGATTAGACGGTGAAACTGGCATTGTTGGCCCTTTGACAGGTCGCTGGCGGAGAACAGACATGGATACCATCGCTAACTGAATTTAATGCGAAGCAAGTCGACACAGCTAGACTACTTGAACTCGAACAACATACCAAAAACACAAAGTCTGGGTTACCTAATTAACAGTGATTGCCAGTTTTTTCTCATAACATAAAACATAATAAATAACGATAAAAGAATTGCAGTGAGAGAGAGAGAGAGAGACATGGAATAATGTCTAGTAAGATAAATGATCCCCTTACATATGATCCTGAATCACGTCATGGAGAATGGTGTAGGTAACCTGTCCAGCTACTTATTCGAGATCCCGGGACAAGAGATCTGTCTGCTGTGACTGTAGACAACTACAGGACTTTCGCAACAGTCATAAACCTTATGCCTCCGCAACATCACCTTGACTCCAAGGCAGTGTGTGGTTCGCAGCGAGGCGGGAGTGACCCGACCAAGAGAGATAAGAGAAGAGCTGTGTAATGGCGGTAGAAGATCTTGAAGCGCTTTCCGTCTCTTTCCACAACAAAAGTACTGAAAGGGAGAAGAGTGGATTAGCCACAATTGCGAGAACGAAATGAATCCAAAGGTTGCTATTTTCGTTGTGAATCTTGTGTTTTTTTATATCTCAGGAATCGGCCAGTAGATGGAGAAGCGGAAGCATCCCGCCGCCAAGACATCAGTTCGATGTTCCACCACCGCCTTGCATTGAAGGTTCAAGGCTATCAAATCAGTTTCTTTGATATCGAACCCGACAAGATATTATTCCAATCTTGTCATTTCAGACCGGAATTAATTAATCGTATACTCAGAATAACTCTCAGTCGAGTCAAAGGAGAAAAGAGGTCTGTTCGATCACGAAACGCCAATCATTCATTATTGCTTGGACCGACCCACAGGACTTTATCGCAACAAGCTTCACTTGTGGAA
Source organism: Sclerotinia borealis F-4128 (assembly GCA_000503235.1). Classification (NCBI taxonomy): domain Eukaryota; kingdom Fungi; phylum Ascomycota; class Leotiomycetes; order Helotiales; family Sclerotiniaceae; genus Sclerotinia; species Sclerotinia borealis. Next base: position 145,632 of record KI628603.1, on the reverse strand, counting down.
AGCAATCTTTCTCAATGTTTATTCAGACGTCGAAAAAGAGTTTCTTCCCTTAGAAAGGCTCGACAAATCTTCAAACCTTTCATTAGCTTTGGCACAACTTCATGTTCATTACAATGGGCAATTTTCCCCTTCAAACTTGTCTCTTGTGGTTAGGAGCTTTGGGCGCAATAGCTCAGTCGCCATATCGACCGGAAGAGCCAACAAATGAAGCAACTAATTATGCGAAAGCATGCCCAGATTATACGAAATATTCTACCTTTCGCCATGGGCCATATTCCGATGGACCTATGAATCTGCCATTTCAAAGACCTGCAGAGCAATGTCGGACATTCTCCTCTCCTTTGGTGGAGAAGATCATCGATGATATGTCACTTAAGATGATTAACAAAGACCTGGCGAGACTATTCGAAAACGCTTTCCCTAATACCCTCGATACGACTGTACGATGGCACGTTGATGGAACTACAAAACATACGGAATTGAAAGCCAGAAGTGCGGGGGATAGTCAGAAATGGCAGGGAGCGCAGTCATTCGTGGTCACTGGAGATATCAATGCGGAATGGCTCAGAGATTCTACGAACCAATTGCTTCAATACCAGCCACTGGCAAATAAAGATCCAGCTATCTTCAATTTGATACTGGGGGCTATCAATACGCAAGCAGAATATGTTATACAATCCCCATATTGCAACGCATTCCAACCTCCTCCGCCCTCGAAGCTTGTCGCATCGCAAAACGGACAGAATGACAATGTCCACCCCGCATACGAACCCTCTTTCGTATTCGAATGCAAATACGAACTAGATTCCCTTGCTCATTTCCTGGCTTTGGGAAATACTTTCTACAACCACACTAAATCAACCGACTTTGTTACCCCGCGGTGGTTAACCGCACTTGATACTCTTCTTATCGTCCTCGAACAACAATCTGAATCTAGCTTTGACTCCAAGACTGGTCGCTTCCAACGTAATGCCTACACATTCAGCCGTCAAACCGACCAGGGAACTGAAACTTTACCATTATCTGGCGTTGGCAATCCATTGAACCACGGGACGGGTCTCATACGAAGCGCATTTCGGCCTTCAGACGATGCTTCGATCCTAGGTTTCTACATTCCCGCCAACGCCATGATGTCCGTCGAACTGAAGCGTACCGCCGAAATTCTCAAATTAGCCAAACGCACTGATCTCGCTCAAACCTTAGAGAAGCGCTCACAAAGTATCAGAGATGGCATCATGAACCACGCCGTCGTACAACACAAAAAATGGGGCAAAGTATTTGCCTACGAGGTCGATGGCTACGGTGGTCAAATCCTCATGGACGACGCCAACGTTCCCAGTCTCCTTGCCCTCCCAATCCTCGGTTTCGTCAAACGCGACGACCAAATCTATAAAAATACACGAAAAATGCTCTTATCCAAAGAGGGAAATCCATACTATCTTGAAGGAAAAGCATTTAAAGGCATAGGAGGTCCACACATCGGTCCTGAAAATGCATGGCCCATGTCATTATTATTACAAGCCATGACTTCCGATGACGATACAGAGATCATGGAGTGTTTGAATCTAGTGCTGAAAGCCAGTAGATTGGGCTTGATTCATGAGAGTATTAACGTGAATCGTATACAGGAATATACGAGGAGTTGGTTTGCATGTATGTAATTTCGTCCCATTATCCTCTCCCCTTCCTCCCCTTCCTTGCATTCTTTCCAAGTAAAAGTGAATTCGCGTCATACTAACATACTACTGTAATAGGGGCAAATTCGGTCTTTGCACAAACAATCCTGGATCTCGCGAAACGCAAACCGCATCTACTGTTTGGAGAAGATGCTGATGCTTATGATATTGAAGCTTGAGACTTGATATTCTTTTAGTAACAGTCGGGAAGAAACTTGTGCGTGTTTGCGTGTATGAAAAATAAAACATGAAAGCGATGATTATGATTGGAGTTATACTTATGGATTGGTTGGTTGGTGTATTTGTGTGTCAGGCGGCTATTCGTAAAAGGTGCATCATGCCTTTTGAAGATGCTTGATATTCTAAGAAGTAGGTTGTTATGTATTGATATCTTAGCGGAAAGCGTGAGAGATAGATTCAGAGCGAATATAATATACACTATTTTTGCATCTTTTATTAGTATTGAATACATTGTTGTCGTTTCGTTTCATTACATTTATTTCCTCGCCGACGATGCCAATTCATCCCGATCAGAGCTATCCGCTCGCAACTAGGCAAGGCAATTATAAATATGACCCTATAGCTATAACTCATAAAGCTCAGCCCATATCGCCGCCTGGCCTCCTCCTCTCGCTAGCAAAATCCCTTCAATAATGTCCTACTTACTACCCTACCCCCACCCAGCCCTCTCCCATCCCCATCCCAATCCCAATCTCAACCCCAAGCAAAATCACCATATCATTTCTTCCCAAAAAACGACATGATATTTCCCTGTCCCTTCTTCGGCGCGTCTTTCTTAGATTTGGCAGTTGTGGAAGTGGAAGTAGAAGTGGAGATGGGAGCTTTGGTTTTGGGTACGGGAGGAGGCGGTTCGTCTTCGGAAAAGGATTCCCAGGCTTGTTCTTGTTTGGTTACTAGGAGAGGGGAGGTGGGTTAGTGGGGGTTTGGGATTTGGGGTTTGGGGAGAGGGGAGGTGGGAGGATTGTGGGTTTTGGGAGGAAGAGAGGGAGAGGGGGAGTGAGGGGGAGTGAGGGGGAGTGAGGGGGAGTGAGGGGGAGTGAAGGGGAATATATATGGGGATGGAGATGGAGATGGGTGGGGGTGAAAAAGAAGGAGGTGAGGGGGGGAGGGGGTAATATACCTAAATAACCATCTTCATCCTTTACGGTTCTCTTCTTCATTACTCTTCTTCGACCTCTTCTTCGACCATTACTTGTAGTCACGGCAGGTTCTTCTTCCTTGACTTCCTCGGCCTCGTTCTCCTTTTCGGGTTCCTCGGCTGCTGGTTCAGAGGCTGGAGATGGTGCAGCTTCTTCCTCTTCCTCCTCCTCTTCCTCTTCCATCATTTTCCTCAATCTTTCTTGTGTCTCTTTTCTGGAGTTGCGGTCGTGGGATTTGCTTTCTTTGCTGACAGGCGCTGGCATCCATGTATCTTCATCCTCATCGTCCGAGGCATCTTTCATGGGGATATCCTCCTTTGCGCTCGAATCCGCTTCCTCGATTTTCGATTTCTTAGGTTGAGTCTTTGCAAATGCTTTGAAAATGCTACTTGATTCGCGCTTTAGGTTTGCGGGAGGAGCTGGTGTTGATTCTTTGCTCGAAGGCGCAGTTGTAGATTCCGCTTTGCTGGATTCCGTTTGTAGTTTGGGCTTGGTCTTTTCTTTTCCCTTGTTACCGAAGAAATCTTTCGCGGTAGAGGGTTGTGATTTGGATTCTGGTTTTTTGGAGGATGTGGAGGAGGATTTGGGAGCTTCTTGAACTTCGTTGAGCTTAGATTTCGCAGCTGCGGGTCTGGCTGGAACAGGTGTTGGTGCGGCGGGCACAACCGGTGGTGCTTTGCGTGTACGACGTTTCGCATTGGGATTGGTTATTATTCCGTATTTGTGGTAGGATTCGAGAGGATCTTCGGATTTAGAGAGGGTTTGGATTTCTCGGGTTGCATCTGAGAGGAGTTGGAGCTCCTAGGAGTATGTTAGTACTCATTGGCGTTTGGTAACAAAAGGTATATACCTTCAACGGATGAGGCCCTATACTGTAGATATGTATTGAAGAAATATGTTCATATTCCGACCGAATTTCTGCATGAAGGTGTTAGCTACGGGATAGGTAAACTGAAAGGTGGTATTCCTACTGTCCAAATCCTCCTCCCGTGTCAAAGTTATGCTCAGTATAGAACCTTCGCCAGTACTCTCCTCAGCTTGTGGCATTGAACTTCCAACAAAGGGACTGCTCTGCATATAATCATCTTCGCCATCCTTCTGGACTTCAATCACTACCGGGGTTTCCTTTCTTCTTGTTCCACCAATGAGATATGTCGCATGGATGGATCGTGGCTTCCTTGCATTTTGGACTCGATGAAACTCAAACAGCATTCTGCCAGACTGTTAGCAGAAGTCTTTATAAAGCTCGGTGACCACATACTCCTTTGCTGCATTCACATGAACCTTTAGGACCCGACTGAGTAGTCGATAAGTTACCTAGGAAACTTTTAGTAAAACAAATGTGAAAGGCTCAAACAACAAACTTACGACTCTATCCTCGGTCAAGATACTCGCTGCAAGATAACGTTTAAAATCCACCATTTTGTTTAATTTGGTGGTTTCTTTCAAAAGGTTGCTGGAGCTGTATCTAGATTTATTTTACGGCGGACGCGTCGCGAGTTCTACCAACCACTTTACGCGAAACTTCCAAGATGTCATCTCAATCAACAAGGAAGAACAAGAATGCAATCATCACAAAAAAGTCAACCAAAACCTTCATCGAAGAAGCTATGGACATCAATGGACCGAAGGATAATTTGTTTGACGTAGCAGACTCAACGGATTGGCTAAATACACCACTTGCTAAGTTCGCAGATGTTGATTCTTTATTGCGATGTCAAGTCTGTAAGGACTTCTTCACCACGCCTATGATTACATCTTGCTCGCACACATTTTGTTCACTCTGTATACGAAGATGCCTAAACAATGATTCGAAATGCCCGACTTGTAGATCGAATGATCAAGAGGTTAAACTGAAATCAAATGCGGTTATTGAGGATTTGGTTGAGGCTTTCATAAGGGCTAGACCAGCTGCATTGGAACTTGCGAGGAAACCTGCCGTGGAACATACAATCACATCTCCAAAAAGGAAGCGCGATGTATCGGATGTAGGTGGACTCGACGGGCAAGCAAATAAAAAGACGAGATCTTCAACAAGGCGAGCAACGAGACGACTCGAGAGCGTTGAGGCTGTAGAGGAGATAATATCCATTGACAATGTGGAAGATGACGAGGATTTCAAACCTAGTAATTGGCCATAAACTGCTTTGAACTTCTGGCTTGCAGTAGCTAATCTACTGGACAGATGATGGCCTTACTGCATGTCCGGTGTGCAATCGACGGATGACAGCGAAAAGTGTTGAAGCTCATATTGGAAGATGCCTTGCAGAATCCGAACCTACTAGTCAATCTACAAGTAAACTATCGAAGCCCTCATTTCCCTCCCAGCCAGTCAATCGGCCGGATCGATTACCTGTCGTCAACTTTAGTTTAATCAAAGACCAGGCATTGAGGAGAAAGCTTTTAGATCTAGGAATATCTGCGGCCGGTGGAAGGGAGATGATGAGGAAGAGGTTAACGGAATACACGACTATATGGAATGCCAACTGCGATGCGAAATATCCGAGAGGCACGGCACAGTTGAAGAAAGATCTTGATTCTTGGGAAAGAACACTGGGTTCACGAGCACCGCAACCAAGCGCATTATCTGCCCATATCAAGGATAAGGATTTCGATGGGCTGGCCTGGAGTGAGCAGCATAAAGGTAGCTTCAATGACCTGATAGCTCAAGCTCGTCAGAAGATGCAAAGCAAATCGCCCAAGGAGTCAGAGGAGGATGATCCGTCAGCATCTACAATGACGCCCCCGGTTTCCAGTCAAAGTTTACAGGATATCGCGTTTAGTCAGGATGTCGTGGAAAGGCGAGAAGATGCATTAGTAGATATACAGAGAGATAGAGCAAATACCGAAACCACCTCATTAACACCACACCAATCACTGCAAGAAACATCAGCAGCCAGCAATCCACCATCTCAAAGACGTTTCCTTGCCGAAACCGCAAATCAACTACCCGAAAGCTCATTGGAGCCACCCCCATCATCACAATATGAGGAACATTTGCCTAGAATGCGAGGGCAAGATACACAGGATGGAGTTATCAGTACAGATTCAAACACAAGCAGGCTGTCGCAACCATAATAGATGGAAGTAATATATTATATACCCAGTTCAGAATACCAATTCACAAATCAACAGACTCATTTTCAATGTAAAAAAGTTCTGTTTTCATTCATGCATCTCATTTTGTCACGTTTATTTCATGCGCACGAACCAATCAAATGCTAACATTTTGCTTATTAAGCCCTGGCTCCCTGATTAGGTAACCCCGGTAAATACGATAAACAAAATCACCTATGGCACAATTGATTTATAAGCATGCGTCTGTCAAAAAATAAGTGTAGATAGCCAGTAAGTATATTTTATTTGACATCTAGCAAATGCTTTTGCTTGCAGTGATTCGCTGGTTATTGTCCGAAGGAATATATGTTGTTACTTAGTCTAGAGATAAAGCCTTTTTGCTGAAGAGAAAAGAGGTTTAATGTGATTTTGTATTTATTATTACGGCGCTAACACTCCTCCCTATTGATGTCGGATATTTTTATCAGGGAAGCGAGCGACGTGAGCAGCTGCTCTTTGTACCGGCACTCAAACCTCAGAGTCGGCAGGCATTGACGTGTAGGAATGATGCCACTCAGTACTTGTCGAAGACTGCCTGTGTTGTCGATAGATTCCCAAAGTCTCGAGTTTTGTGTCCAACCAAATCCTATCAAATTGAGTCCAGCATGGGTACAAGAACTGCAAAATGGCCACGTCGGGCTTTCTGTCGGTTGTTGTCTCACCTATCAGACTTTCCCTCCTTTCGAGGGTACCGGAATCGTGCACGGTATTGTTAATGATTGTGGGACATGGGTATATGCCCACAGCATTTTCCCAAATCTTGCCGCGACGCCTGTCGATTCTTGATCAGGATTTGAATGATCATGGGGTATACAAAAGCCAATTGGATAACTGTACGGATGAAATTATCACGTCTTGGTATGTTGTACATAAAACTGGCTGCCACTATAGCCAGAGGTTCGAAGTTTGTTCGTTTACTGAAAAGTCGTTCCGTCATCAATAAAACTCAACCTTTCTTTCATCTTGGACAGTAGATTCGACACCACAAAAGGTTTCGACATCACGAAGTTCTTTTTTCGCAACATCTGTTAGCATAAAATTCCACTTCAAACCATCATTGGATAACTTACAATCCCGTTATGTAGCGCCAACTGAACCTGCTCCTCTCGGGCGTTAGCAGTGATTGCGATAATTTCAAGATGCCTGACAATCTTTCCAGATTGTTGCAATGCTCGAATCTCACGACTACAGGTGAGGCCGTCCATAACAGGCATTTCCCAGTCCATGAGTATGATATCCAGAGCTTTTGCGTCTTCCACCGGCTCGTACCAGCAGGAGCATTGTCTTAATATTTCCAAGGCCTCTAACCCGTGATTAGCCACATGTACAACGCAACCAGCTTTCGTTAATTGCTTTTTTAATATTTTCTGATTGACGAGATTATCCTCGACTAGAAGAACCTGCATCGCTTTCGATCCATCATAATAAGATACCTCGGAACTTCCGGAGGACTCTGGAGTCAAATTTGGCCGGATAGTATTTGGTGGTTCAATACTACGCCGCGCCTTAACATAAAATCCAAACGTGCTTCCCTCGCCTAATTTCGAGGACAGACCAATCCTTCCCCCTTGCTTTTCAGTAAGTTGCTGAGAAATAAACAATCCCAGACCGGATCCACCATACTTTATGGATGTTTTCGAATTGGCTTGTTCGAAGCGTGTAAACAGACGAGGGATTTCCTCGCCACACATGCCCACTCCCGTATCTGTGACTGCGCACGTCAAGAACACATGCTCCCCAGAACCCCACTCAGAATGTAGGGTCAGATCCTCCACCTCATTCTCACAAGGTACCCAGTAGAATTCCTTTTCAAAGGCGTTTTGAGGTTCAACAAGTGTAGCACCATAAGTGATTGTGATATTTCTTTTTTCTTCCCCTCTGGTGAATTTGATCGCATTAGTCAAAAGGTTTATCAAGATTTGGGTTACACGCGAAGCATCAAACGTGACCCAATCAATGTCATTTGCGCGGAATGAAGGTTGAGCTACTGTATCGATTGAGATGTCGTGAGACTTCAAATCAGCTTCAAACATTTTCGTCACCTGCCCAAGGAGACCTGCCGGGCGAGCGGGTCGTGGCGAAATAGTCAGCATCATATATTTGAGCTTCGATAGGGTGAGGACATCATCCACTATGCGCTTTTGATGACTGGCACACATGGCTATAGTGTTTGCCGCCTCGACATTGCTTTTCAAAATTTCAGCAGCATCCGTATGTGATAGATCATTGAAGGAGTTCGATATCATATCCGCACACTGGAAGATAGCAGAAAGAGGATTTCGCATTTCGTGAGAGACAACATCAATAAATTCTTCTTGTTGGCGTTTTGCCGCCCGCGCTTCCTCGGCATTTCTCGCTTCTGATGCTTCAGCCCATTTGAGTTCAGAAATATCCGTAATGCAACTCATGATTGATTTGACCTCACCATTTACCATATATGGGAATGCGAGTGAGAGCATGTAAGCGTGATGAGGCTCCCCACAGGGTGGCACAAACATACGCTTGAGCCGCGATGTAGTCTCAATATGAGATTGTCCTGTATGAAGTCGAGCCCAGGACTGTAAGTTTAGAGCCCTATCCTCATCAATCAGTATATCAAGGAATGAGAAGTTGTACTGTGGTTCCTCGGGTCCCGGATGGCCGGTAAGTTCATAGTACATCTGATTTGCCCAGAGGATTTTACCTTCCATGGACAATTGCAGCATACCGACGGGCGCATTCTGTGCCATATATCTAATTTGTCTCTCACTTTCGGCTAGTTCCCTTTCCAAACGATTGGCCCTTTGCCTTGTTTCTTCGGCGCTAGCCAAAGCAGATGCGATGGATGAGACCCTCGAGGCGATAGATTTCATGAACTGGTTATGATCCTTATCGATGGGTCTCCGTGAGTTAGCTGCTATGATTAAGTAGCCAAAAAGACGATCAGCACTCGATAGTGGCAGGATACTAAAGTGTGTTGATGGCTCGTGAATTCCGGTAAACTCATCCTTGTGACCACACCAGTGAACTCCCGCAAATCTTTCGTCAATAGAATGAGTGAAGATCCCGTTCCTTGCCTCACATAACAATGGAAAGAGGGCGAGGCAGCTACTGAGCTCTGCTTGTTGCACAGCAAGTGGGTGGTGATCAGGAAAGCCAATTTGACCCCGTAGATAGACCGTGGATCCAGAAGGACTTTGTTCATCTACCTGATATAGCATAGCCATTGGAATATCTAGCGGATTCGACTTTAGGTGAGGCATTACGTGGCTAGCAAAAGTTCTTTGTTGCAATCCTGTTGGCATCTCCAATTCGCTAAGCATGTTCAATCTTCTCTCGTTAAGCTTTTCTTTGGTCACTTCGAAACAAAAATTGTAGAAGCCTCCAACTGTCCCATCTTCTCGCCGCACTGGGTTGAAACTTCCAGTAAAATATGTCTCTTCTTTGTATCCACCCCTTTCTAACATTAAAGATATCTCATTGACATCCGCCGCAACCTTGGTAATCTCTGCCTGAATGAACAGGCCCCTTATGTCGTTCCAGATTTCTGGTAAGCTCACTTCGAAAGGCTTGCCCATCAAAGTTGGATGAGTTTTGCCAGCTATTATGATAAAATGTTCGTTGTATATTGCGACTCTCTCTGGTCCCCTAGCAATGTGATATTGTCAGAATGTCCCCAATTATCTTGAAGATTTTACCTTCAAATCATACCAGTATAAACACGCAGGCCTCGTATCTGAGAAGGTCGTAAAAGTATGCAGTCGAAGCGCAAGACCCCATGATTCCAATGGCCCAAGGGGGGTCGCAGCCCAATCTGTGGCTCTGAACAATTGGACGTGCTCGGTTTCGGGAATATCTAGGGTCCAATCTATTGGATTTTGAACGGTGGCGGCAGTGCGCGACGAATGCGACTTTGCAGAACTTGCTATGGGGTCTTGACTCGCATCTGCGATACAAATTTCGTGAAGCCGACCTTGAATGTCTGGAACCTCTGAAATCTCTGTAAACTCTAGACTGTCTGGAATCTCTGGAATCTCTTGAATGAGCGGTATGCCATTCCTGTTATTCATGCTGTCCGAGCCTACCATGGTCGAAGCAAACCAGCAGCTCAACCCTTTCTTGTGAGAAATCCGAGATTCTTCATGCCTTTTCCGGTACTCTTTCCAATGCGTAGTAACTTCAATAAGTCGTAAGATTCGCGGACTCGGAAAACATGATTGAATTCGAACTTATTTGAGATGTTTGGGGGTAAATTTTTGGTTGTGTATTGGGGTTTCTTCATGCAGTAAGGTTAATGGCCTACTTAGTAGCTATCGGATGGGCTTGATTGAATCCATCCCTGATGGGACTTGGTAGCCGCGTAAAATTGCATTTATACCGTCAAATCTCACGTAGCTGAGCTTAAGCCCTTACCCCTTTGGTCAAGGTAGATACTAAGGCTAAAGCTAAGCAGATTATATGATTGGAAGATTCAATGAAGTGGATTATCTATTCGATGATTTTATCCCTTAAATGTCCATAGCCGCCGCCAGGGTGGTCTGTGTAGATATTCATTGAATGAAGAAACCTCATTGGTCAGAATCGGGTTTTGAATATCAAAAACAGCTTTTCCAAAGACTTTTTTTTTAATATTTAATTTTGAACCGAAATTTAGATTTCAAGATATAGGAAAAAAGTCAATAATTGAGAATTACTACATATTTATTATATACAATTTTGAGTATATATAGAATAGTTATTCAATTTCATATTATAGATTAAATATAAAAATTTGATTAAATCTCAGTAATCCTGATGATCTGATTGGTCGATAAGACTATATTAAGCGATGGCGGCGGGTTGTGCCACAATCTTGTATTGCCGACTCGGGGCGTTAAAAGCTAGGCTGTATATAGTAAGGGCTTAAGCTCAGTCACGTGAGATTTGAGGGTGATAGTGCCACACTATATTTTAGTGGAGCATTATGCGGCCTGACATCAATTCAAATGTTTAATTTGTGTTACAAGAAATCTCTAAGCGATATCTATTCAAGAGAGATGTGATATACATACGACTACTCAGTATATATAATAATAAAGTATCTCGCGGTTTTAAATATTTGTTACCCGAAGTACTTGTATACCGGTATACAATTCATACCCATGCCTCTTTCAAATAAGACGTCAATCTTGTATTGTGAATGAAATGTAAATGAACTGGTATCCCATACACTAAATAATCCCATCGCTAAATGCACCCCTTTACGAATATATCACGCTATTGCAAAACAACCCTTCGCCTTTCACCTAGATATCTAATCAATAGGTTGTTGTTTGAACAAACTTTTGCCCGCCAGCCACTTCCTATAAGCCTTATACCGCTTTTTCTGTCCATCCTCCTCCAGAACTGTCAAAGGATTTTCTGCCACCCTCAAAAAACTTCTATATTCCTCGATTTCCTCATGGTCTTCTTCTCGTCCCCAACCCCCATTAATACCACCATTATATCCACCTTGTCCAGAGCCGCCATCCCATCCCACACCTCTTACCCATTCCTCGTATTCCTCTACGCCTTCGATATCGTGGTCGTCATCTCCAATTACTAGGGATAGTAGTTGCGGATATTCGACGTAGCGTTCGTAGTCTTCTTCTTCGCCCAGATTGACGCTAGGGTTGAGGGATTCGCTGACTACTTGAGTGAAAGTCCATTGAGCGGCTTTGCTTTTGTCCAATGGAGTCATCTTCTTCTTCTCAGAATGATAGTTTAGGAAAGAATCTTCTGTAGAATGTGATTGCGAATGCGAAGATGTCTCTTTCATAATACTATGAGGATTATGATGGTGCTGCGATGTCGTTGGGGAATGTTGTACACTGCTAGAAAGAAGACTAGACTCCTGAATTGGCTGGAGCCATCTTTGAAGACTAATGCGTTTCGTACCCGTAGCACCGGATTTTATGGATGAATCCTCCGGCACCTCATCATCAGCAATTACCTCTGTAGTCTCCGGAAAAGATACTTCCTTTTTCTTGCCCTTTGCATTCGGTGGCCCGTGAGGGGCTGCCTGTTCTTCGACGTGAGCAGTGGCATCAGCGCGGACCCTGAATGGAGAGACATCGTACCCGATCCGAGATTCATCACGATGTTGGGTACGAAGCATGAGGCGGGCCGAGGAAGACATTTTGCCAGGGTAGGTGAAGATCTTGACGATGGAGGAGATGGAGAGAGGCTTGTAATATTCGATCCAATAGTCGTCAAAGTAGGCGAGAGGCTTGTTTGAGAGGGCGCCTTGGGGGTCGGAATAAGGTGGTAGAGTCTTCTTCTCAAGGAAGGAGGGCGTGTACCAATTTATATAGCTACGGCGAGTACGCGGGGACCAAACACGGGGATCGGTGTGATGAAGATAATAGTCAGTTGTTAAGTCCCATAGCAAAGGTTGTCCTTGGACGTAGGTATAATTGCCGAGAAAAAGATTGTAGGCTTCTTGTCTTTGGCCATCAAGGAAGGAATTGTTATAGTATCTCCGGAAACTTTCCACCATGTCTCGAGATTGACTTGTCCATTGGTTAATTTTTCGATAAGTCTCCATAGTGTTGACGAGTTGAGAGCCTCCATATTGAATAGCAATAGTGTCACCATGTCCGTGGTACATGGATGTGAAGAGATTTATCGCATCAGTGTCATAGTTGATTGAAGGTTCACTCAAGATACCTAGAGCATGGAGTTGGTATCCAAGAGCTCTTTTACCGATGACAAATTGAGCGGCATTAGTTCGGTCCAAGCAATCAATACAATTCGTCCTAGCAACACCGTTTTGTACAGTTGGCATTGTTGTCTTACCGTCTCCGTTATGGAAGATACCTGTGCGAGTAACAACTTCATTAGCCATACTTTCAAGAGTACCAATCACATCCTGGTCTCGACTCTTTGAAGCTCGACTCATATCCCATGGTTTGTGGATAATCTTCTTGTCTGCCGGAAGAAATTGGTTCAAATAATTGATTGCATCTGTGAATTCGTATAATAGCTTTGACTCTCTCGGAGTCCTTTCCTTGGCTTTCACCAGGTTCAATACAAAAACAGGAGCTCCGTATCTTTCGAAGAGATTATCAAAATGTAACGCGGCCGCACTGTAAAATGGATCAACCAAATTCAGCTCGATAGGAGGCTTAGGCGTGACACCGGTATTATCCTGAGTCCAGTGTAGTGGGATACTCCCACGATGCTGTACATAAGAAGTATAGTTTGAACTTGCATAAAGCTTTGGGCCAGGAGCATGTAATGAAGTTGTCGTATTTTCCGAAACTATCTGTTCAGTCTCGACATCATTGGCGACGTATCCCTACATGATTTAGCACACCTCTCGAAGCAGGTTGGAGAACAATACCATATCATTAGCGCCGCGTTTGAGAAATCGAGCACCAGCAAAGTGTCTCGAACGTCTTGCTATAATTGTTATGTAGACGATCCGTCCCCATACGGGTAGCGCTGCTTGTGCAAGGTATCCATGGACGACAGGCACACACCAGTCATAAGTGTTCTTCAACACATTTTCCGCAGGGTTTAACAAGTGACTGTTCCAAACAAACATAGAATTGTAGTCTTTAGGATGAGGGGAAGGCTTTCCTGCTGCTAGAGCAGCTCGCTCTGTCATGATATTGTGTTGCAACGTCCTCGTGATATCATATGAATAACTGAAATAGAAAGACTTATTCAAGTCAAGTCCATTTAGAATACTGAGAAACCTCGACTCCTCAGTATTCCGAGTATCTGATGACTTGAATCTAGAATTAGTAGATGTAGTCAGTGGTATTAACTCCGTAGCCTCGATTGTGTATACAAAATGGCCACCGATCATAGCAGTTTGATTTCTCTTGGTGATCATATGCATATAATAGCAACCGGTAAAGCGTATAAACCCGAGTATACCCCAAACAGCACTCTTCAATTTCATACCTCCTGAAATCTTGTTACCATCATCAATCGCATTGAGTAGCTGAGTCATTTCCTTCTTCGTGTAGACAATCTCATCTTCAGTAATATTCAAGGTGCCTATCTCTGCGGTACGATCAATCTTCAGGATTCGAAATCGAGAGTCAAGGATATCCGCCCCAACAACATAATACCTCGTGGCTGTCTCATATAACGAGAATTTCTGCATCGTACAAACGCCCAGATCTCCCACCTTTTCATACTCCGCTCCTTTACTTCTCTTCGAATCTGAGTTCGGGCTCGAAGTTCTCAAGAAGGGTTTGCAGATAGAAGCTTCTTCATCTGTGCCATAGCCACCAATTGAATCCCTTCTTGATCCTTCCTCGCTGGGAGGTATGTTATATGACAAAGTTGGCAGCCGTGGCACATCTTGCTCGTTCTTTTCTACATCTCTAAACTCTGACGTTAAAGGAGAGGTCATGGCGGATGTCGATTGCGAAATGGTAGAGGTAATTGTGCTTTCATCGTCGAAGTGAACATGCCCATCGTTGGATTCAACAGGGAGTGGTGAGTGTCCTCGAGCCGGGCCATCTTCTTGGTCTGCCATATTGATCTGGCTTTCGGTGTCACCGTAAGTTCATTATTGTTGCTAAATAGCTATCGTAGGCTCAAAAGCTCGTAGTCTCGTCTTTGTTTGTTGAAGCTATAAATCGATCGTTTCAAGTAAGGATATATATCTCGTCACTTCACTGCCGTCACCGATAAGGTTTCGCGATAAGAAATACTGCAAGAAATCCACAATCTCGCACAGCAACAATCTCATATCGATACTCTACATCATCACAACTTCATGCAAAATAGAAACAATTACTGCTCACCATGAGTGAGCTATTGAGCTACCTCTTGAATAATGAACTACAGTTTCGTCGGTAAGCCCTCATTCCCCACAATCTTTCCACAATCCTCTTCATGCATATATATTGACCATCACATAGTGCGCGTCTTGCCGCCTTGTATTCCGACTTCCGCCAACAACAGAACCTGAATCCGGATGGCTATCACGCAAATATTGAAGCATGGCGAAAGGCACTGGGAAATGCAGCACGAGCTGGGGTTATGCCGTCTCAAGGATCGAGTCCCGACCTACTCATTTTGAAAGCAGATGATGAACTGTTGCGCGCATTAGATACCAATGAATGGGGAAGGCCTTTATCCTTGGGGGCAGTTGTACAGGAAGCTATCGCGAAGAAAGAGTTGATGCCCTTGGGAGAATTCATGAATGCTAGCGATAGTATCTATACAAGGTCCTGGACTATAAAACCTTGGGATATTGTTGGCTGGGGGTTGAAGCAGTTTGGCATATCATTTGGAGGAGGTAAACTACCTGAGGGTAAATTTGTCATTGTTGGGAATGTAGAAGAAGCTGCAAAGGTATTTGCGGGCAAGAGTGTGGCAAAGACGGGGAGAGTTGGAAGGATATATTCAAGAAGGATGTTCAAGGAGGAGTTTGGCAGTGTGCTCGGGGAGCATATTCTCTCGGATGTGGATATGGATGCTTTTCTGAAGTTTCTCGTGAGGGATAAGAGAATCGTAGCTTATGATGGCGAAACTATCAAGTTAAAAGCGCCAACAGACTCCGAGAGTCCACTTATAACCCAAGAGGATACATCGATAGCATCATTAAGATCTCTTATCGCGGATCTCGAGATTCAAACAAAGTTGTTCACCGAAAGAGTTGAGATCATGGACCGCGCAGCAAAAGAGGCCGTTACAAAGAAGAATCGTGTATCAGCACTAGCTGCTTTGAGGTCGAAGAAAAGCGCCGAAACTACTCTTGCGACTCGTCACGCTACCTTATCTCAACTGGAAGAAGTACTTTCCAAGATAGAGCAAGCCGCTGATCAAGTGGATCTTGTCCGAATCATGGAGTCCAGTACGAAGGTACTGTCAGGTCTCAATAAGGAGGTCGGTGGTGTGGAGAGAGTAGATGATGT
Source organism: Sclerotinia borealis F-4128 (assembly GCA_000503235.1). Classification (NCBI taxonomy): domain Eukaryota; kingdom Fungi; phylum Ascomycota; class Leotiomycetes; order Helotiales; family Sclerotiniaceae; genus Sclerotinia; species Sclerotinia borealis. The sequence continues at coordinate 129,798 of KI628603.1, read as the reverse complement.
GGTTGATAAATTGAGGGAGCAAATGGGACAAGTCGATGAGGTTGGAGATATCATTGCGGAGCCGGCACGAAATAATGTGGATGAGGGTGAGGTGGATGATGAGTTGGGGGCTATGGAAAGAGAGGAGACGAGAAAGATTGAAGAGAAAGAACGTTTGGTCAAGGAGGAGAAAGAGAGGAAGGAGGCTGCAGATACAAAGCGCAAGTTGTATGAATTGGAGGAAGTGGAGCGAAAGGCGAGAGCAGCTAAGAAGGAAGAAGACGTTGTTGGTGAAAGCACACGAGGCGTACGAGGGATTTCCTTAGAACCAGAGCCAACCGCGGAGTTCGCTTGAGGCATTTGGATTAATATTTCTTGTAGATTGGATCTGCATATCGTATGTCGGCATTCATTCATACAGTTTTCCCAAAATTTGAAGTCGAATATGTTTTGTTCTGAATGTGGACTGAGTCATTGAAGTCGAATTCGTCACGGGTGTTCCCAAAAAGCCGAAGTCAAATGGACATTAGTAGAAACGAATTGCACTACTTGGATCTAGTGTCACAATAGTTCCACATGTCTCTTTCCCTCATAATGACGCAAAGTGGTGTTCGGCGTTAAAACAGTGTCAGATAGACAAAGTTGTCGTCGCTAGAAATACTTAAGTGTCAAAAATTCCTTCATCGCGCATTTTCTCTTCAGTTGTATTTGGATGCTCAAGGGAAAAATCATCTTTCTCTAATTCTAGCATTACACACTGAAAGGCTAGTTGTTCAAACCTCACCCTGGACCTCCACTTGAAACTGAACATTTGAGCCATCATGTGTGACTGCATCACGGATGTGCAAAAAGAGCAAGCTTCTATATCCAGCATCGATTAGTCGTCGAAGAGGAAGACGAATTGATCATCAAGTCAGTAGGAAAAGTATTTGTCGTAGGTATTACCAAGAATTCACCGTACATCAAAACGCCGTCAAAGTGCCCGGAAGAGTCAGTGTTTCAATGCCTGCTTCAAATTTGACTTTGATATACACTGTCAATCATCCTAGCCGTCGCCTCAATCTCACAAATCAATGCGGATAATAATGGAGCATTCGTCCAAGAAGCCTCATCATTTCTATCTGAACATGCTATTCTATACCATTTCAGTACCACACGTCAAGTTCTCAATACTCGTACAACAAAAAGATTCATTTGCATGCGCGTTACAAGTGAAATTGACGAATACTTCAACATAAAATTATCAATACGCGCTAAGCACATGGATTCAGTAGTTTTGTTACTTTTATTTTCATGAACATTTCAAAACGTGTTTAAATTGCAGCCCCATACCATGAAAGGTGTACTCGAGTACCTCATGTAGAATTCTCTTATCATTCATCGAGAAAAGTAAATAAACATTGAGCACCGCCTTTCCACTCGCACCTAGCACTCCACACAAATACACTCGTCTCTCTCCCCTTCTTTATCCTTCAACCGTCTACTCACTTTCTATTCCCACTAAGAGGCTACCTGGCTCCATCAATTATGAGCGATTGTCTCAGAAGTATCGAATGTGGCGTTGCTCTTCAACGATTCTTCTTGTAGTAGGTCCTTAGAAGATGTAGCGCTCATCCCTTTCTGAGGGTAGTCTACAGTCTTTAGAAATCTACCTTCACTAAAAACGAGGGAGAGTTAGCCAGGTCTTCGACAGAAGGAAAGCTTATTACTGAGAACTCGCATACCCATTCATGGTTCCGAGGATATTTGTCTCCAAATGCGGATTATTCGACAGTTCTATTGAGCTTGGAAAGGGTTCGTCTGACCTAAATTGATGTCTTCTGCTTGAAGAGCCGCGGGATCGGTTGAAGAGGTAGGATCGCGAAAGGATATTCTGGAGGGGTGCTAATAGCTTGCTTCTGCCGCCATTTAAGCGGCGGAAGAGTGACGTGAGGTAAGGCATCGAACCGCAGATAACAGTCACGCTCATTTCGACGTTGCTGATGAGACTTAGCATGCAATTCCTCGAATCTAGGGCTCTGCTTCCGTCTGGAAATACCTACGCGAGAACTTGGTTGATAGGATTTTCCCAGCTCTCATCGACGTTTGGCTGGTTGATCAATACCCGAAAATAAAGACCTATGATACTTGCGGCAATAGCGCTGAAGTTTCTTAGCATTGCACTTCAAAGCAAGGCTTTTACTACTTGTCCAACTTACAGCAAACCGGTAGCGAAAATGAACGTCACAGCAAGCTTCTTTTTTCTCTTCATCTGCAAGTGCCAGACCGGCCAGATCGGTAAGATGAACAAGTAAATATCGAAGGAAACCCCGAACGATCCTTGGATGTAACCAGGGGCATATGAGCCAGTGGTGCAGCGTTTAGTTGTCAATGCCTCCAACCAGGTCCGGCTACCACGAGGTGTGCATGTGACTGCAAAGACGATAGAGGTTGCTGCATAGACCATGAATGAGAGCACAACGCCAAAGTAGACGAGGTAACGCATCACACGTTGGGACCAAAGACGCGCAGGTAGAGTATGAATATCGAAAGTTTACAGAACCACATCACGATGCCATACAATACTTCCCTGATGATTGCAGAGTTCTTTGCTGGGGTTGCGTGAGAATGATGTCGAGATGGAAAGGGGGTAGTAGACGCTGCCTCATCGTCCCTGCTAACATCAAAAATGGCCCTTACGGCACCTTTCATTTCCAGTCATTCACTTACTGATTATATTGTAGTTCAGTACTTCAAGCCCTAGACTGATAGCTAGAAGTGCGGCCTTGATTTTGGGGCCCATGAAGAGGACAATAGCGATTAATGTAGCCAGGCCACAAAAAAGTGAGCATTGTCAGTCGACAAGAAATGGGTGTTGCCGGAAAGTTGATTGTAAAAGCTACTTTGAATCGGGTAAGGGAAATTTGAAGGCATCTTTTTGAAACCGAATATGGAGTTGATCAAATGAGATTGAGATTGAAATTGAGACTGACTTCTTGAGTTCTAATAGATATGCTATGACTTACTTATAACCCCCCTTGTAATTGAGGCGTTAAATAATATATACTTATTGGAATTCGTCTCATGTTTTGTATTTAATATTGCAACCAACATCACCATATAACTTATAACTTCGCCGCATACCTACCTACCTACCTACCTATCGACAACCATCATTAGTTTTTATCAGATACTCGGCCACAGGAAGTTACATTCACCCCATGTAAGCGCAAAACCCAATACTCTTACAATTTAGCCAGTTATTTCCTTGTCCCTACTTTATCCTTGCCTATATTCAAATTAGCAAACTTGTTTGCATCTCCGCCTTTTGAGACTTGCTGAACCCCATCGTGTGTGACATCGATTTAACTACAATTTTGATAAGTTTAATCACCCACTTCCTTCTTTCGACTTTACTCTACAACTCTTGACCTCTTTTCATACACTTCGAAAATTGTTCATTCCTAGTAAAAATGCTCTCCGAAACGATTGACTTTCTGAGCCAGTATATTGGTCACAAGGGCAATGAGAGTACATCGAACTATTTCTATGTACCCTCAGCCTTCTTCTTTGTCGCAATTACTTGGGCAACATGGAAAGTCTGGAAATGTACCTTGAAGCCAGCGCTGTATCCCGAAGACCCAAAGGAATACCCATATTTGATTCCAGGTATGCTTTCATCCGCTTGCGGCTGGGAAAGTCTTCAATATGCTAATCGTTACTCCAGTACTTGGTAATCGTCTACCATCGCTGCGTGTACTCTTCGGTCTCACTAACCAATGCTACAGGACAAGCTCCAGCCTTTTTTAAGGATAGTTAAGGCCTTTTCAAAAAGGCAAGGTAGGTGTATCTAACACCACGTTTCAGTTTTATCGGATTACATTTTTAATACCTTCGCAGAGAATACTTTGGCGATACTCGCGAGCCGTTTGGCATCACAATCATGGGACAGCAGATCTATGTAGTCACGAACCCAAATGACTTACCAACGCTATACAAAAGCACTTCAACACTTACCTTCGATGGCTTCATCAAAGATTTCTTCAAGAAAGAAGGTGTGACCCCCGAGGCAGTCGAGATCATGTTCACCAAACAGGCCAAACGTCAGAAGAAGGTTATTGCACACGCCGGAGAGGACTTCTTCAGACAGCAGCTCCAGCCTGGCGGACACCTTCAACCATTGTTCAACTCAATTCAAATGAAGATCAGTGAGTGCATTCGATGGGATAAGCTTTCACCCAAAATCGTTATCTCGACAATGGAAAGCACTAATAAAGTCTCCCTTTTGGCATTCTGCCACGAGGTTTTGGCGAAACCTGTATCGACGGCGGTTTTTGGAAATGTACTTTACGAAGTCGAGCCCAAGCTCAGCGAAATCTTTCGAAAGTTCGATGACAACAGCTGGAAGATGAATTATGAGCTTCCAAGACTCGTGGCACCGGATGTTTATGACGCGAAAGATGAGATTAGATCGGTGATGCTACGCTACATCCAACTTCCTAGCGAGCGCAGGAGTGATGCAGCTTGGATACTTCACGCCCTGGAGGACGAACTAAGGAGTACAGGAATCAGTGAGGAAGATATAGCTACTTTCTTCTTCGGACCATTCTGGACGTAAGTTGCTCCCTGCCAAACGCTTATGCTGTGCTCGTCTGGGGAACCTTAAAATGTCAAAATGGCCTGCTCACAAATCAAATCAATTTAGTATCAACGGAAATGCCTACAAACATTTGTTTTGGGTTCTATCCTACATTTGGTTCGACTCTTCACTACACCAATCAATCCTCGCCGAGATCGATCCTGCAGTAGCTGCTGGTTTAGAAGGCCTCGACAGCCGTCTTGAATCATGCCCCCATCTCGTCGCCGTATATGAAGAGGTTCTTCGCATCAACACATCATCTGTCACTGTCCGCGATGTGTTAGCCGACACTAAAATGGGCAACGTTATATTGCGGAAAGGCGCCAAGGTTTTTGCGCCAACTCGTCAACTACATTTTGACCCTTTGGCCTTCGGTACAAACGTTGATGAATTTGATCCAGAACGCTTTCTAAGAAACAAGGAACTGAATAAAAGTAACAGTTTTCGGCCATTTGGGGGTGGTATCACTCACTGTCCTGGTCGTTGGCTGGCAATGAAGGAGATTCTTGTTTGTGTAGCCTTGGTACTTTCTCGCTTCGAGGTTGAGCTAGACGGCACCAAAAGTGGCACGAAAGCTCAAGCCTTTCCCAAAGTCGATACAGCCATGCTTGCTTTGGGTGTCCTACCACCCATCAAAGGGGAAGATGTTCTGGTTAACCTCCGTCAGAAGTAGAAGAATTAGATCATTTGTGCTGTCGGAACGCTGTGGCGTCGGTTTTCATTTCTACTGCGATGTAAAGGTCTTTTAGTTCGCAGAGCTCACTATTTTAATAGTCTTTAATGGTATTGGCGTTCGTATCATCATGATAACATAGTTTTCTTCAATTTAAAGATTTACAAATTCTAGCTTGTCATGGATGGTTTCAAAGCTACTTGGCATGCCCAGGCGGCTCTTTGTTCCGGGCCATACGCCAACACAAGCATTGGGTAATGAGCTCAGATCATTAGCCCATATACCACTTTGGTATTTCAACTAAGATGTATCAAAATGAACCAGGGCATTAGCCAGTACTCTGTAGTGGCGTATGGTCCGAAACACATCCTACAAATCGTATCCACCATACACCATATCTTTAAAGACCGATATTGAAATTTGAATTACTACGAGGCTAGATATGTAAGACACTTCCAGTCACCCCCGGGTACGGGAGTCGGCATATCACTGCGCCTTTCGAACTTTCAGGATTTCCCTCGCCGAGTTACTTGTCTGACACACTCTTTTTGGTATTTTTATATGCCGGTCTGAGGCCCGAGCCTATGTGTGAAAGATGAATGGCGTATCGGTTTCAGAGCATAGAATTGAGGGTGTAGTACTTGCAGAATCCTTTTTACCCGCATCATCCTTCAACCTGATTCTATGTAGAAAGATTTTAAATTCCTAGAACTTTTCGGACCGATCTTGCGCAAGTGGTTAAGAATACTGTGGGGGCAATATGATTGAGGGTTTCAAGTTCTCAGGAGGTTATACGCATGCATATGTATGGCAAGGCAGATCGTATTTCAATTTATGCCATTCAACTTCCAGTTGCTGCATCTCTGCATGTCTGCAGCTATGGTTTGACTCGGTGTTTTTGATGTCGGATCTACATCCAATATCTGCTATCGAAGAACACTCTTCATGCTTCTACGTTTTGATGGATGCATATATGACGCACAGTGAAAGGATAATAGAATGATAAATCTGTTTGAACGAGAGTTGACATCTTATGTAGGGTGGTTTCCAGCATGACAAAAGTCACTTTCGTTCCAAACTTAGATACTCGGATGACAATTCGTACCGGGTATTACTTTCGATTACCCAGGCACAAGGTTCTCTTAGTAGATCTGTACTCTTGGTTTTGAAGTTTCAAGAGCCGGTGATATTACCTTCCAAAATCACACATAATTGCTTACGGCTCACATGAGCGTTTTCAAACTCGGTGTGTTGCGGCTGAAGATTCCAATATTATAATATATTATTTCTGATCACCTGTTGATCTTGTGCTTTTGTATAATCGACACACGCCCATTCCTGCAGAGATATCTTTCAACATCAAACTACTGTCTTGACACTTTGCTAGATATTTCAAATTCTAGCATGCTTAAACTAACAAACATTTTTACGTCGCTCATAGCTCAAGTTCTGAAGGACGAAAGATTCCCCAAGATATCCATACCAAATTGGCGTTGGGTTGCCATATTTGTGTTTCTGCTTTTCTTCCTCCAACTTCACCATATCTTGAGAATTTATTTCTTTCAGAAGCCGGTAAGATTTGGGAAGAAACGTGACTTCAATATCGAATTGACTGATTCTTACCAGAATTCACTTATTCGGGCTCGGGGCCCAGGGTTTGTTGGACAATGGTTCACTAATGTTTTTGATCATATCGTTGCATCTGGTCATATTAGACACGCTTATGCCGAGGCGAGTCTACATATTTCCAAGTCATCTGCAAAATCATTAACGAGTGTCAGGCTAGTGGTAAACCGTTCACTATACCGGGCATTGGCAAACATAAAACATTCATTACAAATTCACAACAACTTGACGAAGTCGAACGTGCACCCCAAGACCAACTTTCGTTCAACCCAATTGTGGAACAGGTCAGTCTAAGCTAAACACAATTGATCGATCCACTGTCTTGAAGTATCTAACGGCTAAATTTCATCATCCATATCAACTAGCCACGCACATTATCTTTCATGGCTTTAAGTTTGATCCAAAAGACCCACGACATACAAATCCTGTACACAGCTTACGAGTGCTGTTCAAGAAGAACATACACGCTGTCATCCCTTTACTGAAGAGTGAGGTTAATCTTGCGTTCAAACGGGAGTTTAAAAGTTCAACCGATGGTTCTGGTTGGTCACCCGTCAAGTGTCCATGTTCAAGCTTGCTCTAATCAAAGTGTAGGATGAATGAAGAAACAGCCGTTCACACTTTCCCAAAATATCTTTGAAAGGCTCACCAATGTTGTCATGATGGGGAAGGAACTGGGTATGTCTTATCAGCCAGAAAACTCTCTGTTCATTCGGCTGAATCTTCTTAGCGGATGACCCAATGTTTTCCAAAAACTCGATGAGGTTTATCCGTAATTCACGCCTTACACAAGAAGTTTTGCGGTGGACCCCTTTTGTAATCGGCGAGTAAGGCTTACATTCCCCTGTCTCAGTATTGCATTGTCTGATTCTGCAAAATTCAGAGTTGTTGGTAGAATTATAATGGAGTGGGACGGTGCCAAAGAGATAATTTATAGGAGAATTATGGAACTACTTTGGGAGCGCATGGCGAACGGCGGAGATTCTGCTGAGAAACCAGTAAGTACAGTAAAATATTGAAGATATATCGGGAGATAGATCATAGAGCTGACCTAATCGCAGGTCGATATGCTGCAGTGGATGCTGGACTCTACTCGCAAGAAGACTCCTCAAATGATTGAACGACTAGCCCAACACACTATGCTATTTTTTTTCGCTGGTGCTAATGCACCACCTATGGTATGGGAAGAGCTCCCCTGAGGAAGTAAATACAACCATTAACAATTACTCAGCTCTTAAGCTTTGCGCTCATGAATTTATGTAAATATCCCGAGTACCTCGAGCCCCTCAGAGAGGAGATAATGCGCCTAGAACACGAACCGGAAAACGAGGCGAAATACGACTCGATGATTCTCATGGACAGTTTTCTTAAAGAAACCTCAAGACTTCAGCCACTACTCTCATGTATATCTAACCCCACCTTTCACGGCTCGAGGAGCACAGTTTCTGTCCCTTTCAAGTCTCAAGCACTAATATTGATCTAGTTACCATGGCACGTAAAGTTCTGAAACCCTTCACCTTCGCCGATGGCACCCATGTGCCAAAAGACATTTGGATCTGTGCTCCACAGCATATCATGAACCTAGATGAAGCGAACTATTCGTCACCAAACACGTTTGATCCTTTTCGCTTTGTTCCTAGCACGAAGGCATCTGTAGACGAGGTTCATGCATCCAGATTCACAACTCCCAGCCACAATTTCTTATATTGGAGCGGCCCTAAGAGACCTTGGGAAGACAGTCTACATTTCCAGTCGCGTCTTTCATTGATACTTCCTATGCTACGATGCGATTTATCTCCCAGATTTCTCGACGTTAAAGTCACCAAATATTGACACACTTTTCCTCCCATCTCAGTACCTCTAGTCAACCCCTTACTAACCGCCTTCTTAAAAATAGCACCGGTCGTTATTTCGTCAGTATAACGTCCAAGATGATTCTCAGTCGATTCATCACCTCGTACGATTTCAAACTCGAGAACCCCAACTTGCCAGAGAGTTTTGCATGGAACCACATTTTGCTTCCACACCCCGGAACGAAAATTCTTTTTCGCAAAAAGGCTGGATGTTCAGGCATGAAAAATGACTGATGTTCGTGATCACCGATTATTTCGCCGCGAACAGAGTCTTTATCAGAAAGCTCTCTCTTGTTTCTCATGCTCTTAGACTTTTAAAGACTCCCTGTCTCCGACATTCTTTGGTTTTCTGCTGTTATGTTTCTTTTTTTTCTTGCTTGATGTTACAGTCGGCGTAGTAGTAAGCTGTGACTAAGAGACCTTAGGCTCAATGATGGGATTATATCATGATAGAATTACGTGATATCGAATCGGCCATGAATCCAAGGAGAACGAAGGTCTACATGTACGAAGGATGGTTCTTCTAGTATAGAGCTTTGTGCTCAAGAGAAACATTGTATCTATTCCTCAGTCACATAGTTACCAATTATATTAGATGGTTATTCGACAGCTACACTCGTTGAATCCCTAGTTGGGATTGGGCTTAGACCATCTCGTTATGAGTACTTTCGACTTCGTGGGTGGTCGAGAAGCCGTAGTAAGCGGCGCCCTGATGGCTGGGAGGTGTTGCGTATGAGAAGGACATGTTGATTTATTATGTAGTGATGAATCCTGAGAAGATATGAAAGGATACCCTTGAAATGAAAATGGGATTTCTAATTTGTCTATATGGTCTTTTTGCGGTATAATTCATACCACCCTAGTAATGTTCAAATCCCATTCGAAACTAATACTCAGCAGTGTCACGCTTTTAAATGTTTTCTCTTTACCATTCGGAGATTTGATAGGATACTGAGGTCCATTTCCAGTAGATAGTTATTGTACCGAATAGTGGTCATAAGGAGAAGAGACGCCCGGTGTTCTTTCCTCGCATCTTTTAGTGCAATTACATCTACCCGATTTTTTTTTCATATGTATACTGAATTCTGTAGAATTGTATCGCCTACTTTGCCTATTTTAAACGTACAAGCGGTAGGGTGGTTGGTGAGGCTTGTTTTTTGCTAGGCAGTGCCAAAGTTCCACTCGACAAAATTAGCATACGTATCAACAAATATATGGGAGTACATTCGAGTGTACTCTCGGCTTAGAAGTTTGCGTTTGAATTCATGGCAAAGATTGTAATTAGCATGCCTCAAGCGGTGAATAGTGGCCAATACTTCTTGCCCTCAGTTGGTTCCTCGCACGTCTATTCTGGACCTGTTAATGCCCGCACACGATAACAAAATAGTACGATTTCTTGATCCTTTAGTTCCATCTGATGGCATTCTTGCGGACGGTTTCAAAAATTCTAGCAGAGAGAATTTGTGCTGTGTCTACTGGTCGCTATACTTGGCTCACATAACCTACCAGGTCATTCGGCTCCTGCTAGTAAACGCCTACCCCATATCTTTGCGAGGAGATCTTTTTCTTGGTTCAATCAAGCTGTATTTGGTTATTTGATTGGGGAGTGGATATCCAATGGAAGCTTCTCCTTTTTACATTTCCTGACTCTAATCTCGTTGAAATTTGGAGGATGTTGGCGTTTGGGTCCCTGTATGGCTTGCGGGACTGCAAAAATCTCGGAACCTGAGCCGTGCCAATCTTGGAGGACTTCAATGTGTTTGGGAATATCGTATTTATGAAGTGAAATCGATCTGGGTGGGAATTGGCCCTATAGCCAGAAGTCAATGGATATAGTATATCAATTTGATCTTGGAAGTCTGCAAGGGCTTCAAATGATGGTAAGTCGCTGGGTTTCTGGGTCTGAAAATATCCAATTACCTGTTAGAGATGTACGGCGACAGTGTGACGAAGCAGAGTTTTCAGACGTCTCTGGAGATTTACCTGTTCGGTACCCTGTGGACTGTGTCCTGCTACTTTCTGCATTCCCTGCCTAAGCTAAGCCTCGTAAGGGCTACCTTAACCTTTGGTACTTCCTGTTCGATCAATTCGACTACTAGCTGGGTCATTTGACGACTTGAATTATATGTACCGACTCTAAAGTAAACCGCAGTCAAATTATGGACAGGTTTCAAATTTCATATCAAAGTGGTCTCATGATACGAAACTGAGATTAAAATCAGGTGTTGTGTGATTAATCTTAATTGCTGTGCTAGTACAATGTCTTTCCTTTATCTCATCAAAATCTTACTATAGATATTTAGCAGAGCATCGCGGGCAACCTACGTATCACGGGCTCAAATAGACCATCATTGTTGAAGACGACTTCCTATGCTTGTCATCAATTCTGTCATCAAGGTTAGTACTGATCTGAGATGCTCCTAGGTCAGAAAACAGAAGACTCACCATCAAAACCAGACTGATCCCTCTCAGCCTCGAATGTCGGATCATTGTTAACAGAAATGCTAATATCCTTTTCGTCTCCGTCCTCAGACACTGTTGACTCTTCATCATCACTATCTTTAGAGAAATCCTCTGTACCCACCCATGGGCTTGGACCGAGGCCTCTGTTGAAATACGTGTACGGAAACTTAGGAGGCGGCTTGTACGAATTATAATACGAGCCGAGGTCCTTGGGCACGCCAGATACCTCCACCAGTTCCATTTCCGCACAGTCGAACCCTTTACCATGTAGCCATGTTCCGGTTCCAATCTGAAGAAGGCGAAGCTTGAGAATACTGTCTTGCATCTTGCGAAAATGATCCGCCCATTTTGTTCGATAATACCAAACATTTTCCGAGCCTAAAAGTAAATATTAGTAAGTATATTTAGGTCTAAGATCGTCTCTAGCTACTCTTACCAGAATCCTTTGTAGGCTCCATGACATATTTCTCCTCACTTGCATCTCCAAATTGTCGAATAGCTGAAACGATTGGACAATTGTTGAGTACTAATACCTCTAACGTATCTCCATGCGACAAAATCCAGTCTAATTGCCAGTCATGGGAAAAGGTATAATTTCCCAATTCGAGCTTCTTGAGCTGCGGAAAATGTACATCCCTCCAGTCACATCTGGGGAAATATCCCCAGAACTCACAGCAATGGAGAGTGAGCGACGTGAGGTTTTGAGTACAAGGTGCTAACCATGTAGAAGGAAATTGGGTGAAGAAGTCATGCATAGGAGCAAAGCCCCATGAAGATGCTGGAGATGCTTCATCGTATTCCACAACGACTCTGATACGTAGATTCGTGATCCTGTTCAAGACTGCGAGGAAGTTTTCTGATTTGGTCAAGATCGGGTCATTGACATTTTGAAGATTCTTCAGCGACAACGTGGTAAAATCAGGTGTCGGAAATTTTGGGTTGTTTAGAGCAGCGAATAGCTTTCTTCGTAAGAATAGCAGTGCGATATTCATGGCTATCTTGTGCTCGAGTAGAATAAAGCTTCCTACCATCTTCTTCCTTCCAATAGGAACAGAGCTGGGCGAATTCGATTTAAACCGTGGTGAGGTTGGGGAATCTGTTGCACTTTTCAACGAGGTTTCTCATCGGGGTGGTGAATGCGCTAAAGGGCTGCGAATCCTCGTTATATTCATCCATTGATAAATTAGGATCGAGATTTGTTATGTAACGGATGGTGTAGATGGCTTGTTTGAGATGCGATACGCTTAGGACTTTTTCCAGGTTGGTTCGTGCCTCCATGTCTGTTTTTGATCGAGACTATTAGAAAGTCAAAAACAGAAATATATATTATAAAACAGTAAATGCAATGACGATTTAGGCCGATTTCGGTGTTGAATTCGATTAGAAACGATGATATAATGATATCGGGTACCTTTATTGTAGAGGCCATCTCGCCGATTACTTCACCTTCTTGTTCTTCACCATTGTCCTCCTCGACGTCTTCTCGTCCATCGTCACCCTCTTGTGCATGAAGACCCTGAAGATACAGACTGCAGTACGAGAAGAGCTCTTCGGTGGCTGGTACTGAGACAGATTTCGAGACAAATCGGAGAGCTTTTAGATCACGGAAATCCTCGACCTTTGCGATGATCAAGCGAATGACTTCGGCTGAAACTTTGTTCATTTTGATGAGTATTGATCTCAGTTGATGTGATGCCAGATATTTGAATAACAGAATATGCTTAGTGGAACATTTTACTCTTGAGATGAGTAAAGTAATGATGGATTTCGAATTGGGGACTATGCTACTCCTGTTAGAAGGGGGTTTTCGTTCTCCATGTCAAGTACTTGTACTCATACATATAGCAGTAGATTTCGGAAAATGATCCGACCCCTTTTCCCCAAAAGAGATGGCGATAAATCAATGAATGGCTGAACGCTAGCTAGACAGGTCAAGGCAACAACAACCTCAATGCCAAGACAGTTAATCCTCGTAAGCGAATCATACATCTCAGAGAACCACATTGCGATGTCAAATTGCCCGCCAGTATGTCCAAATAAAATCTCACCTCGAGAGAGTTCGGAAATGTGGATAATACAACTCGTAAATCAATTTCTATATCCTGTTCAATAGTGCTCGTGATGGATTTCAGTCGATGCAGTTACATAAGCAGCGCGTCAATAAGCAAGGAACGTTCATTGAAAGAAGATTCGACCTAAGAAACTACAATCTTTCAATGTTTCCGCTCAAGCGTCACTGTGGATGGTAACGAGAAGCAACGTAACAGGCCATAGTGTTTGTCAATTGAAAGTGGCATCGATGGCTACAAACAGAGAGGTTTTGACAATCGTCGCGCCATACGTCTCACCCGATGGCTTATATTCGACATGTTTAGTATGCCAGATCTGGTGGCAAGTGTTTTCACCATATCTTTGGGGTAATCCAGCTTCGCATTTTGGAACAGATAGCGATGCTATATATCGTGAGTCGTGAATCATCATCGTCTTATTGATGCATTGATGCAGGGATTTAATCAAACTTGTGTTCGTTCATTCATGTGACCATTCTACTCACGTGATATTATATAGTTGCCATGTTCAAACGTTTACTCAAGAGGACTCGTCTTGAGGTTCGAACCTTAACCCGCACCTTACACATACCGCCAGTGGAGACAGAGTTTTATGGTGGACCTCAAGAAGGATGGCTACGAAATCTCCTGGATTGTCTACCTTCGCTTCAGGCTCTGATCGTGTCGAGGCTCTCGTTTTTTGACCATCAATCTCTAGCTAAGGTCGATCACAGCACGCAAGAATTTTATGGACTGCGACTCTTGGTTGCTGCGAATTGTGAGAATACTACCGCACTAAGTTTGGCGTCAGCACTCTTCCATTTTCCCACCCTAGTCTACTTGGACCTCTCCTCGTCGCAAGGTGCGAGAAATCCTTTAGTACTTAAAAGAATTGTATCGCTCGAGAATCTTCAGGTCCTCAAATTACAGAACTGCGGATTGAGGGATGCTGATTCGGAGCATCTTTGCTTTGCATCGAGTTCATCCATCAAGATTCGTAGTCTCGATTTGAGCCACAACCATCTTTCCGAAAATGGTATTTACAACATTGTTCATCGTTTGATACCGGCTGGGCCTTTGTATGAGAGGCACGGCCAAGAAGTCCCCAGCAGCAAGTCTTCATTAAGTGGGGGTCAATGGTCTACGAAAGAGTCCACTAGCAAGGAGATCGCGAATATGGAGAGCTTCATGTCGACCGGATTAGCAGGCAAGATTGAGGGCCAATGGTTTGATGAGAGTACATCGACATTTGGCCTGTCATACCTTTATATTAGCGACAACGATCTTACCATTGATAGCGTCATCAACATCCTCCAACATGTATATCTCCAGTTCCTAGATTGTGGTTCTTTGAATTGTAGCACGCGTACAGACCTCTCGACTTCCCCCGCTTCCCGAAAATTATCATCTAATTCCATAGGGCGTATCGGTTCAAATCTACTATCCCAAGCATTCAAGAATATTAAGACATTGAGGATACATCACAGTATTGTAACTCGGGAGCTTGTTACCAACCCTGCCAACTCATTCGAAGAACCATGTCTCGAACTTCAAGGCGAGAAATTGATATTCGAACTGGACTCTACGCACATTGACTCATCAGATACATACCACGAATTGGACAGTACAAGCATCGACCAGCCTGGGACAAATACCATTGCGTTTTGGGAGAGTCCTGATGATGTAGGATCAGATCTCTTAACTAACCCCTCCTCGAACAAGATCAGTAAAAATGCAACTACGATGATAGAATCAAGGAAACAAGCTAGCTGTGGTCCTGATACGATACCTCAAATTCAAGAGCCTATAAGGTCTAACAGCTCTATCAGCCCAGTATGTTATCTCTCATATGACTTTGAAACCGAAAAAATACCCTCTTCACCGGGTTTCTGCAATTCCTAGTCCATTTCCTTCGGGATCCGAAACGTCCCACTACAAGAATCATGTACCGAGCCCGATTTCCGCACATACATTCCAACCGCAATCGAATACCCGAGAGATTATCTCCGAAGTTACTCAACTTCGGCACCGTCTAGAGTCACGAGAAAGAAACCCATATCGATTAAAGCCATCTACGTTACCGAACTTGAAGAAACTTATTTTGACCAATGTTCCCACCAAAACTAGAAATCGGCAAACAATATATACAATACTCTTATTTCTTCAAGAATGTGCCGAGGATGAAGAATTAGCGAGACTAGAAGCATCTCTCAAACCTCTCGATAAGAATTCAGCAACTTCGAAGGATCTGCTCAAAATCCAAAAGATAATCTTCGAAATAAGTGCACATAACGAACCAGAAGATTTACCACCAACCGGAATAAGCCCAAGTCGAAAGCTCAAAAGCGACCTAGTTACCAAATCATCGACGGAAGATGAAGATAGTGAAAGATTTATGACGGCGAGTGAGAATGATTTTTCATTCTTTGGTAAGAATGATGGAGGAACTTTTAATCAGTAAAGGGCATATCAGTGCCAGACGTGACAGACCTAGTGAAGGCTTGATTTGGGATGAGATGGGAACAGGCTACGCTGGAGATGAGAGCATGACAGGCAAGGAAGCACAAATTTGGGATGTGGTGCACGAGATCAAGAAATGTAGAAGAGGAAGGAAAGAATCATATGATCAAGCTATGGAGTCTAGGATACCGATTGACGTTGTGGCGCATCTAGGACACTGGAGAGGCGAAGTGGGTGTTGTGAGGATGGAATGAACACAATTCTTTCAATGATCATTTCCGCTTTTTGATTGAAATATCCATCTACCAGTTTTGTTGTTTTTGGACTAGATTTGAAACATTTTTGAAGGTATTTTGGAGATACTTTGTTGAAATTGATTAGTTATTGAAAAGGAAATAATTACGAAAGGAAAAAGTGAAAAAGGAAGGGAAGGAGAAGGGAGGGGGAAAGATAGGAAGGGGGAAAAGGGAAGGATAAGGAGGAGAGAAGAGGAAATAGGTAGATAAGGAAAGAGAATAGGAAGGAAGGGAACGAGGGAAGGGGAAGGAGGAGAAAGATAAAAGGAGAAAGAATAGAGAAGAAGAGTATATCTTATCATCAAACAAAGTTCACATATTAGTTGATTAGTAATTGATTAGTAAGGTCAGTGCACGGTTATATGACTTGGAAGTTGGAACTAGATCTCTTCAAACTTGAAATAACCTTTTGATCTATTTGTGGTAGTAATGGTAGTGGTAGTAGTAATGAAAATGCTAGCAGTAGTGGCAATGGTAGTAGTGGTGAAGCTAATTAAAAGTGGATGAAATCCTGCAAGCTGAAGCCTAAAATAGTATAGTTGTAGATCAGCTAAAGGTTTCCTGCTAATAAAAATCCAAAAGTTAGGCTTGTCAAAATAACCTTACATCCCAATTCCTGCTTAGCGTTACCGATTTCACCAAAAGTATACGGTATATTTACTTGATATTTCAGTTTGATAGGATTCGAAAAAAGCTAGTACGTTTTGGGAATTGCATTTTTGAAGCTAGTTAGTAGCATAGTAATACAAGTTAGAAAAGTCAAATTGCATTGAGTGGCCATTGATGATGTAGATATAGGGGTTTAAAAGTTTTCATTACTAGTTGCTCTAGATTCAAGCACTAAGGTCTAGATTCAAGCACTAAGAAGGTCTTAGTTTATAATCATACCTTATTGGTGAATAAATTGTTTTCACACTCTCTCAAACTAACATATCCGATAAAGATTAATCTCGTCCTTTCCACTTTCCTCCTGCGAACTGTACACAAAGGAAGAATAATACAATACCCCGACCCCAAAACCCTAACAGCGATCCAAAACAATTCAACCCAACGAAATCGACATTGAGACTTACAATCCTCAAATTATTGGTAACAAGATACAATCAATCACCATCATGGATCAATCAACAAGTACCTCAAGCGACAGCATTATCTCCGATCAATCATCAGCTACATCCGGCGACAGTCTTCTCTATCACAGTCCAAGAAAACTCTTCGATCAACCAATCGAGACTTTCACCCTAGCATCCACCAAACGAATCCTCTATGTCTTCCAAAGTCAAGGCATCATTCGTAGAACATCAACCCTCAAGACCCTCCTCCCCAAACTCATCGATCTCGAATCCAAAGTATCCCTGAAAGACCACATCACCATCGCGCAACTACTCGCCAATAAAATGCCTCTCACACGCGCAGAACTTGCCCGAGGATACTCAATACTCGACAAGGAAGGACACGAAGTATTTGGTGGGAAAGATCAAACTTGCGGGCTCTGTTATGAGGAGTTACCTGCGAAACTGTTTCGAAGGAAGAAACTGACAACCGAATGCTTAAATAATGCCCGTCACACATTTTGTACGGATTGCGTGAAGGCCTATGTAGTGTCGAAGTGTGAGACGACGTATTGGCATCAAATCACTTGCCCCGGTTGTCCGGAAAAATTTGAGGCGCATGATATGGAGATATATTTGTGTGGGAAGTTGCTTTCCAAGTGAGTTAACCTTTTGATCTGCATCGCTCCCACGTCTTTCTCATATCTTGTTGTATTGAGTCAAAGGCTGACAATTCAAAAGTTACAAGGAGTACATGAGAACCTTCGCGATCCGCGATCTACCCGGATTCCGCTGGTGTCTCTCCCCCAGCTGTCGCTCCGGACAAGTCCATGCTCCAGGCGACGAATCCCCAAAGATGATCTGCCAAAAATGCAATTTTGCTACATGCTATACCCATCAATTACCTTGGCACGATGGTAAAACATGTGAGGAAGCTGGAGGTTTGAAGTCGAAGGAGGATGGAGAGTCAGAGGCGTGGATAAAATCACAGTCGAAGGCTTGTCCTGGTTGTGGCGTGGCGACCGTGAAGAATGGAGGGTGTGATGCAATTGCTTGTAAGTTGTTCTAATTGATGCACCGAGGACTCAGCAGATAGTTCTTAGGGTGTTTGTGTGTATTGATTGGCTAACTTATTACATAGGTAGCTGTGGTGAATATTGGATCTGGGGTGCGATTTGATAAGCCTTATGAAATATTTACAATGTTCAGAGATCTAATTAGATGGACAGCTACACTGTCTTGCGAAAATATTACGGACAAATTAAGAAGATGAAAGGAGCAAATAGGGGGAGAAAATGTCAGTGCGAATCTGCTGGGAATAAGCGAATTAGCGAATTTGCGAACCAGCGTGTTGGAACCAAAAGTTTGTTATCCGCACAATCACTGTACAGTATATATTCCAACACATCGAACCAGCGAATGTCGATCACAATTGCGTACACGATCATACCACGCGTCACAAGTCCTACAATCTGTCGTTTGGATACGTTGTTGACCATTTTTTGATATTATTTTGCTTTTTCACCTTCAAAATGTATAGGACAACGAAGGATAGAAATGGAGATGAAAAAAGGATAGAACTAGAAATTAAATAACAGAGTATTTTAGCATTTGTATCAGAAGTAACAAAGCACAAGAATTATTGCGTATAAATTAGTTTTTTACTGCTTTCAGGGGGGTTCTTTCTATAACTTGGGTTCCGATGATTTGACGGCTTAACAACCGACTAGCTGGTAATATTCAAGTCTTTGGTTGCAAAAAGTTTGACGGGTCACGGATTGACTAGAATCTCTATTGCTAATAACTGTGTGGCCTAAGCTACATCAGATACTATGGAAACGGTTCTCTGGTGTTCAAATATTCTATTGATACTAAACTTCATTCGAATGTGATGAATTGCCAGCCCTAATCGAATCTCCTCAAAAGGTCGACCTCCTCATAATAATACACCAATCGACAGATCAATCAAGTGCTGCTGTACGGTTTCCATCTCCATTTATCGATTTTTACTTCATAGCAATGTATCCCACACATCTGTCACCACTTCCCACCATCTATTTCTTCCTTTCATTCTCCATCTGATTCTTTGCTTTCAACGCATCCTGCTTCTTGCGCAGCTCCACATCCAGCTCCATCGATTCCCATTTCTCAAATATCTGCGCGGCGGTCATCTCCATTTCCAATACTTCTTCTGCACTAATCGGTATTTCCTCCGCCTCTATTGCCTTTACCACCATCTTCTCTAATTCTACTACATCCTTCTCAATCTCCATCTGTAACTTATCCCTGAGTCTTTTCACAATCGAGTTTTCGAAAGTCGTGTTCAGTGTCATCAGACCCTCCAAATCCCGGTCAATATCCGATGTCCCAATCATTTCGCTCATGCTCTCCACGATCTTCTTTCTATATAAGTCCATGGTTGGCCCTGGCCTTTCTGCCGCGAGTTGTTCTTCGACTCCGAGTCTGGCATATTTTTTCTGCTTCAGACGTAGGACGTACTTTAAAGCGGATATGATGTTATCCCTCGGTATTGTTGCTTGAACAGCGGCAGAGCCTTTTGCTGGGGAGTGTATGTCTGCGTTTTGGTCCATGATGGGTAGAGAGTGATAAGTGCAAAGTGGAAGGCGCCATGAGCCTCAATGCATATCAATAGTACCGCAAGAGGAGTGAGTGAGGCTAATCGCAAAAGGAAAGAGCATTATGCCACAATGACGTCGAATTTAACAATTTCTTCAAGTTGCTCTATTGGAGATGAAATACAAAGTCTTGTGATGAGTCTCGCAGATGAGGTTCTGTCCAGATTGGTTGACTACAAGAATAAGTTCAATATTGACGTAACATTTCTAGAGTAGGCATCCTGTCAAAGAGTGTGAAAACTATTATGTAAACCTTTGCACATTTTAGTCGCCTAATAAATCTCTTCTTGAAACTCAAGCGCTCTCACCGTTTCCACAGTCTCTAAGTTCTCGACATCCGCAGCAAACTTAGCACTAGTTTCCTCGTGACTCCTGCTCCCCATGAAAACTCTACTCATATCATCGACCATCTCCTTCCTTCTCTGCCAATAGCTCAACATTTTGTCTTGGATAGACAACAGCTCTTTCGTCTTTTGCCATATCTCACCCATTTTCCTGGCGTCGCTTTCTGTGTTTCCTGCTCTATGCTCCGCATTGAACACAGTCTTCACTAGTCTCTCTCCGTGACGAAGATTATTCTTACCACATTAGAAGTTGGTAGTTTAACGGAAGTGGATCAGCTAGAGAAAATGAAAATAATGATTACTAGGTAGATGGTAAAAGAAACTACATTACATCGACTAAATTGCACAATCGATTCTTTACAGAAATAGCGCAACAATGAAAATGACGTTCAGTACCTATACAAAGGCTTCTATAACTCTTATTGTACTAGGTGCTCAATACTTTTTCCACCATTTTGAAACATCCTTTCGACATTCTCTCCTGCCCTTTCTCAGCAGTATAGTGTTTGGGAAGCATATGGTAAGCCTTTCCATCTTATTCTGTGATACTGACTCAAAGCTTCGAGCCTGTTTGAATACATTCTTCTTGATTATGATGATGGAAGACAAAACATACACACATTTCTATCACACACAGGGTCAAAAGCTTATCTGAATCTATCATGGAGTAATTATTGGATAAGATAGTAGTAGTTCTTCGCTGCTGGAAGGGAACTTCCTTATTCACGAAGTTCTCAAATCCCACTTAAGCAGATCCTTCTCGACAACATCTTCCTTCCTTCCAAGCAGCTCATCAACATCCCACCTAGCATCCAGAAACCTCCCATTCAACCACTTTAAATCGTTGATATTCTTACTAAGCCAAACGCAGAAACCACCACAAAGATCCACACTATCAACCAAATCTATGACCTTCATTAGCACTTCCTGACCCTTAAAGAGCAATCTCAAAAACAAGAAAAACTTACAAGGCAAGAAAACATCCGGTGTATTCCCCACAGCCATCGGCGTTGCAACAGCCCCCGGATGCACAGTTACAGCAACCAAGCCTTCCCCTCCAAACTGCGACCCCAATATCTCCACAAACCTACTCTGCGCAAATTTACTCACACAATACCCCGTATTAGCAATCGGACCATTCGTCAAATTCGCTGCCAACGATCCAATCTGTATAAATCCCTTCGCACTATTCTCACTCTCCAACAGCAGCGGTATTAAATAATGCGCGCAATTATACGTCCCCATCATATTAACATCAAAATTCGCCTGGAACCAAGCTGGATCTCCATCAGTAACACGCAGGGTCACGGGTCCCGCATATCCGGAATTGGGGATACAGATATCGAGGCGTCCAAACGTTTCTCGGATGTATATTGCCAGATTGGAAATATTGCTGGATAATGAGATATCACAAGGGAATATCTCGACACGGGTTTTCGGAGAGAGGGAGAGGGAACGGGCTTTTTCGCGGACCCGGGTGAGTTCGGAGGTGCGGCGCGATGCGAGAATGATGCCCGAGGCTCCAGCTTGTGCATAGGAGTAAGCGATGTGCTCGCCTATGCCGGAGCTGGCCCCTATTATACAGACGACGAAAGGGTTGGGGAGCGTATTGTTGGCGGGAGTGGTGGCTGGCGTGAGGATTTTGTGTCGGGTAGCGGTTATGGTGTTCATTTTTTTGATTGTTGAAAATTAGATGTCAAGATGGAATGGTTGAATAAAATATAATGAGCCAGGAGGTTATCGAGGTTGCTTTATGCTAGACTTCATTACAGCAAGTTTTCGACTCATAATGAGCAGGTAGGATGTGAAGCTTGATTGGCTCGGTCCTTTGTGCTCAACAGGGGGAGGCCGGTGAGTCAGTATTGCGCAGCGCTTTTAGGCTATGTTGATCGAATACAAAAACGTGACCATAATTTCATCATTGCAATCGCCTTTACTCGTAGACAAAGTAACAATATTGTCAGGTGTTTTATATCGCAATCATTATATTCGGCTTGCTGTTATTGCCCGCGGCGAACTATCAACATTCGAAAGCACGAGTGTCGACGTCTACCTCTTTATCCCTAACCGCTCCGATACTTCAGCTTGAGTCGAGCATATCTTCAAAATGGCCTGCAGTATACGCACCATAGTGTATTATACCTCGATCGCTGCAGATTTGTCCCCAAGAGATCTCCATCGACTGCTGTAAAGCGGGAAAGGCATCCATTCCGTATTGGAGAGCTTTTCTATTTCTCAGCGGTCCGGACAGGGATCTCCTGCGTCTACGCTGACGAGATCGTTCATTCCTGAGCAGACGTATACGATTACAATCAGAAGCCCTTATTTCTTGATAATTATTCAAAGCTCACCGTCCGAGCCACCACCTTTTAATCGTTCGAATAACCTCGCGGTCATTTATGAATACCGGGAAACGGAATTGGAGAGGCCCTTCAAAACAAGCGAGAATCGAAATGTTTTAAACCTGCTCTCGAGTTGGCGGACTCAATTTGCAGACGCGAGCTTGCAGTGGTTTGAAATTGCGAACGAGAGTGGCTATATGTAGTTATATTAGTATACATCTCAATGAGATAGGTAGGCCCTGCATTTAAGTTCCACGTCAGTAAGCTGTTCTATCTCCATTGACCAGGGAAATATTAATGAGCCGATATCAAATCTCTGCGTCTGTTTTTGAACCCTCAGTAATTGGTCTAGGTGCTAGCAACCGTATCAGTGAAAGCAGACGTTCAACATAAATCGGAAAACTATCCATATAATGTGTATGGATGTACAAGGGAAGTGATTGAGCGGTGACCTCAACTACCTCCAATGCCCACGAATACTGCAGATGCAGCTGGATGGTAATACATGGTGGATGTAAAATGTCTCTCCACACGTGTGGACAAGATGCAATCATCCAATGTAATTAAGCTATACACATACAAGTTTCTCAAACGGCAAAAGCTCACTCGATGCCAGCACAGATGAAGTGGAAGGCCTCATCTGGATTGGTTTACAAATATAAACGAAAAAAAGTCCGAACTCTTCTAACTTTTCAAAAACATCTACCGGGAATAAATCTGGAGAGCTCTCTTATTCCCAGTCGATTGAAAAAGTTTAAATATTTAAGGTGGATAGAAAGAAGCTTTGTCTGGGGAAGTTTCCAAGCTTTTAAGACGTGCAACAAAACTTTGGAGGTCAAAGGTTATTGGTTGAAGTAGTGAAGATTGAGTTTGATAAGACTTTGTCACTCTAGATAGTAAGTAGAAAGAATGTTGTTATAAGTGAATGTGGAGGTGATAGGATCAGATGAAAATGATGATATAACCTCATATCAGTCAAGATTGAACTGCTGCGGTATCTTCACGTTTTGCATCTCCTACTTAGGGGTAAGTTTGCTTACATGCGTAGCTCCTCTCGACTTATAAATTTAGCAATCTCAACTGCAGTAGGAGGAATTGATAGTACTCTCGGTGAGTCTCAAAGTATCAACCTTGTCAGAAATCAGAATATCAAAAACAGCCACTATGATTTTGGCAATACACCAACTTGAAGCCTCATTTATGATCAGGACTGTCCGATACACCTAAGATAGTAAGTTTGATCTAGAAAATAATAGTAATTGCCCGGATTTACAATGGCTCAGTGCACGCATACTTCATACTTCGCCCATATGAATGTCTTGTCGTCTCGTTTGATTTGTAGGAGGTAGTCGGAAGAATCTCGGACCCAACTACGAAGTAGCCACGGTTATCACATGACTGACCCTCCAATTCCGCTTTACGCGACTTTTTTTCAGTCGCGGTCAACGCGTCTTCCATCTCATCTCGGCATCCATCATCAAACACATCAAACCCAACATCAAAACTTCACACCCCAACAATATCCATCATGTGTAAGTCTCTATGCGCAGCTCCTCCAAGCGGACACTTACTCGTCCTTAGCAAACAACTACGGATACCAAAATAATAATTATCCCACCACCACCACTTACAGCGCACAAGGCGGGGCAGATGGCGGTGGATTCGTTCAAGGGGGAGGAGGATATGCTGGATCGCAGGGAGGGAGTCAAGATAGTCCTGGAGGATCAAAAGTATGATTTGCCACTTACGAGCATGTTAATGTTTGACGGTACTAATGGAGAATCTAGACATATGGCAAAGATACTTTACGACCAGTAACCATCAAGCAAATCGTTGATGCCGTGCTGCCACATCCTGATGCCGATTTCAAAATTGATGGATCGGAAGTAACTCAAGTAAGTATACTACTTCCCACCTCATCCTATATCCTCAAGTTCTACAAAGGGGCAAATACTCACTCACCCTTCCAGCTCTCATTCGTCGGCCAAGTCCACGGCATCTCCACGCAAACCACAAACAACACGTACAAAATCGACGACGGCACCGGTCTCATCGAAGTAAAGCAATGGATCGATAATGACGCCACAGCCGAAAACGCCAAACATGTTCCGCAAGAAGGACAATATGTACACGTATGGGGCCGACTCAAGTCATTCCACGACAAACGACATGTTGGCGCTCACATCATCCGACCCATTACCGATATGAACGAAGTGACATATCATGGACTGGAAGCGACACTTGTACATTTATACTTCACACGCGGGCCTATGGAGACCGCGGGTATCGCGAAGCAAGAAGGGGGCGATGGACTCTTTGTCGATTCGTACGGAGGTAATAATGCAGCTACAGGGAACGCGACAGCTACCAGTAGAACACTACCTGCGAAGACGACCGCAAACGCGAGAGCGGTGTTCAATTTGATGCAATCGGAGCCTCAGAATAACGAAGGCTTGAATGTCAATATGATTGCGACGAAGCTGGGGATGCCTGTTGCGGACGTGTATAAGAGTGGCGATGAATTATTGTCGGAGGGTTGTATTTATACGACCATTGATGATGAGACGTGGTCTATAATGGAGTTTTAGAGGATAGGGAGAATAGTGAAATCAAAGCTTAAAAGGCGTTGCAGGATGGGATTATGGCTTTATGGCATGCATGTACACAAAAGTAATGGCTGCATATGAATGAAGTATGCGCGCTTATGGGGAAATATACCAGATGAGATTGCTGGAATCAAAAATTCAAAAGACCAAATGTGAAATCGTTGCATCAAGTATTTAAAATGATAAAATCCCAGGTTTAAGCCTCCCTGGATGATTTTGAGGAACGTAAAATCGCCGATACTAAAAGCTTCCTTGAGTCACGTCCAACAGAAGCAAAGAAACTCATCAAAAAATGAAAAATCATCAATTTTGTAACAAAACCCCATATCCAAAAACCTAAATATCAACCTCATTCCCATCATGCAATCAACCAATCATCCTAACCTCTCCATTCTCCTTCCCCTCCCCCTTCCCCATCCCCATCTCCATCCCCTTCGAGCTCTTCCCCCCAAACCTCGGCTCCCTCACCATAATCTGCATCTTCACCGGCGCCCTCGCCCTCTCCATCCTAACATCCATCTTCCACTCAAAGCCCAACTTACGATAATACTCCAAATTGACCTCCGCACTCGACTCTAAATACGTGGGACGATTTTCACGATCCGCTCGCGCCGTCATGTGTTGAATTAATTTCTTCGCGTAGCCTTTTCCTCGGGCGCTGGGTTTGCTGCCTAGATAGACGAGGTAGTAGAAATTGTGGCGGCGATCGCCCATGACGTCGTCGATGGTGGAGTGTAGTAGGGGCATAAATTCGTCGTAGAAGCGCGTGCGGCCTTCGGGGGAGAGGCGGAAGTAGAGTTTCCAGAGGCCGCTGCGGAAAAAGGTGAGCCAGTCGTCCATGTCTTGGCCGGGGGGCATCCTGTGGGGTTTGTTATTGGGTTGTTCCCGGAAGAATTGGGAGGTTGACTAGACGTACCATAGAGCGACTGCGTCGTAGTTTGGACCAATGGTCGTCACTAGACCTTTGTAGCAATGGGCAGCGGTCATGTACTTGATGATGTCGCAATGCAGTTTCCACTTGTGGTCCTCAGAGTAGGAACTCATGTCATCGGTATCAACAAAGTATCTGGCTACTTCGTCCGTAGCGAATGCTTCAGCGAGACACTGGGCCGCTCCCTCATATTCAGAGATACCGACAACACGTACCTCCTCTGTTGTAGCTGGAGAAAGGCTTCGCTTCTTCTCAAGAATATTGACGGTCGTATCTTTATCCTTATTAACATGCGCCATGATTGCGATTTATTGAAAAATCACTGGAGATAATCAAGGCAATTCTGCAAGTATGTCAGTGCCACTTTCTGGGAGTGCATGGGAAATTCATAACGAACAAGAATCTGGTTGTTTAGCTGGCCTATTTAAATCGCCTGTATGGACTATCGATAGTTGAGTTCTCGATACCGTTATGTATCGAGATGGGAAACGTAGACAGTTGAGACTTTGGCGGAAATCAACCGACATCAATGTAAATGTTTATCAAACACGGGGTATTACTCAAAGGGAATATAGTATGATTCTTCAAGAACCACGCTTCGTCTGCAGTAATTAGTTGTTGACTGTTGACGGTTGATTGTGTTGATATGGCGTTAGTTGTTGACTGTTGACTGTTAATTGTGTTGATATGGCGTCTTGAGCTGGGCAAAAGTTGTCTTTGCTAGATCAAGTGGAATTGGTTAATGCGAGGTGAATTGGGGGAAATTGAGTTTATGACTGTGTTTACCGGGATTTCGGCGATTTATGCTATAGAAAACCTTGTAATTTTGATCATCTGCAAAAGTTCAACCAAATCGAAAGTAGGGGGATTCGGAGAAAAGGCGATTGGATGAAGGTTTATGTAGTTATTCGGAGACTTAAAGCTCAACGATACTGCGAATCTACGATAGCCATGCCATGATACACGGCTGCATAACCCCACTTGTATGCTAGCACACGAGGTAAGCCCGCAGACTTATGGCGACCAACGAGGTCAGGCCCGGTGAGGTCCCTTGGTGCAAGTGTAAGCTGCCGCATATTTCTTTGGAATTCCATAAGCTGATTGGTTTAATTCGAACTTTTTGGATTGATGTCAACCATAAAGAACCAATACGGTACCTGGAAACTTTACTTGTCAAGTTTGACAGGGGACACTATGTGCAATCATCTGGTCCGAGGCGTTGGTGGCTGGACCTACCCAATGAAGTTAGGTATTGGAGTAGACCCTTGAAAAGACGAAAAGTCCCGTCCACCACCGACTTTGATGTTATCTATTCTCCACTCCACTGGAGCGAGATAAGATAAAGGGATATGAAATATATAGTAATCATCAAGAAAGTAATCTAATCGAAGATTGATGTAAAGATAGAAGAGAAAATGGGACGGCATGCCAGAGAGCATGCCAGAGTGCATGGTTGCGTGCATATTGTTGAGTAACAGACATATCCAATTGAAAAGATCTTCGAAATTCGTCCGCTTGATGGTACTGGATGATATTGATTAGGCGTAATCAAGTGATTCGCATTTCCGTTGGGTATAAATTTTTGATATCGCAGCAAACCTCAATGCCAATATGCAGCATGCGATATGCAATATCCATGGTGAGACTCTCAGATTCCCAATAACTTCTCCATGCTTCTTCTTCAATGCCACTTTGCCCCCGGAAAACCGTCCTCACATTCTTCTAATTTCTTGCTCATTCATATATGTTTCGAGATCGGTATCTTTGTGTTGCCACCATTCAAATAGGAGAGAATTGCAAATAAGCTTAAACCAAGGGGTGAATTTCAAAGAAGGGTCGTTGAACATGGTCTTGAGTCCATCGGCGGTAACATAACGAGTATCGCGGACTTCGTTCATGTTTGGCTCGATGTCAACGTTGGCGGTAATAAAGAGGATATAATCAACTAAGAAGATCGATGAATGTTAGTAGCTTTCTCACCAAAGTCATCTGGGAAAATAGGTTGCCATACTTTCGTGCTCCCCCCATTTTCCGTCACTGGGTGCCTTGTAGTGGATTCTCGTCAGAAACTTAAAGTTCTCAATAGGTACTTGCGCAGTCTTGATACCGAGTTCGTGATCAAGCTTTCTTTGAGCTGCTCTCTTAACACCCATGATAGCTTCAGCTAATTCAGAACCACCTTCACCTGGTATGCCAAGAGGATGGGAGCAGCAGGTGTTGGTCCACATATCAGGGAATGTAATCTTTTCCGTTGCACGTTGTTGGATGAGTAGTTCATTCTTGGAGTTGAAAAGGAAGACGGAGAATGCACGGTGAAGGAGACCTTTGTCGATATTCGTCATGAGATGACCTGAAGTAATTAGTATATGTAAAGGCGCAACAAATAATCAAATCTCTTACATATTTTTTTGCTAAAGTTTCCAATAGGCTTATCATTCTCGTCTAGAACAATGCAGACTTCATCCATCAATCTGATTTGTTCTTCATCGTGCCCATCTAGTTCCGCAGAGCTGGTATCGATATCTGGGAAAAGTCGAAGAATACTCTCAGCAGTAATCGGCTCAGTTCGTGTGATTGTAGTGGTAGTAGACATGGTGAAATGGAGGACGGATGGTTTTCTTATGAGTGTTCAAAAGTCCAAGGGGTCGAATTGAGTAAAAATGGCTCAAGACGACAGGATAGAACAAGGGACAAAATGCCTCAAATTAAATCGCGGGTGCCAAATTGCCAATAATTGAATTAGCTTAAGCCAATTTAGCTAATTTAGCTAATTTAGTTAAAAAAGGTTAAATTGGCATTGGCGGGGAAAATTAGTCTATTTCCACTTGATATACCTCAGGCATGTCTCTATCATAGAGGGGCAGAAAAAAAGTTCCAATCATTACGAAATGTTAGAACTGAAAGGGTCTTGGAATTACAACACAAACTTTTTATTCTTCAACCAAAATCACACAATTCAACCCTTATTCATATCCATATCCAAAATACAAACTCAATATGGGGAAAGCTTCCAGAAATAGGACAAAGCGTCGCGCTGATCCTACTGCAAAATCTATTAAACCACCTACCGATCCAGAGCTTGCAGCTATTCGAGTAAATAAAATTCTGCCAGTCCTTCAAGATTTACAAAGTTCAGATCAATCGAAGAGATCAATCGCTGCGACTGCTATTGCGAACCTCATTGACGATACAAAATGTCGAAAACTTTTCTTGCGGGAGCAAATTGTTCGCATCTTATTCGAACAAACGCTTACAGACTCGAGCATGGAAACTAGAATCGCAGGATGGGGAATCATGCGAAATTTAGCATTGGAAGAGGAAACGGACTTCTGCGTGCATTTATACAGACAGGATATATTGACTGCAATTGAGGGGGCTATTAAATCAGTAAGACTTCATTCATATTTAACATAGTAGTTCAATGAACGTACTAATAAAAGTAGATCATCCAAACGATCGATTCCAAAGACTCCCCATTATCAAATATCCCAAAGCCTCAACAAGATCTTCTATGGAATCTTACAAGTTCTGTAATAACACTTTTGACCTCTCTATCTGATGCAGATCTCGAAATTGTCGAAGCTATATCTAAAACATCTACAATTATCAACTTTCTGTTTGGATTATTGTCACTCGATACCACCCCATCGGAGGTTAACCATGAAGCACTCATATGTTTAGCAGCTCTAACGGAAGACAACAAAACCTTGGTCGAATTTATCACCGAGCAAAAAGATTGGTTCAAATTACTTATGCAATTGAAGAACTCTGGTGGATATAAGGGTGTTGCTACTTGTGGAGTACTTCAGAATATTTTTACAGCCATGCACTGGTCTGATGACAATGCTCCCATGGATGGTGCCTCAGATGCCATCCTTCTTCCTACCTTGATTGAATCGATGCAACAAGCACAGCAGACGAATGGTACAAACGGTCATACAACACATCCTAGCCCCGATCGAGTTTTGCAAATGGCTCTGGAAATTACAGCATCAATTGCAACTAGCCTTCAGGAAGCCCTTGAACTCGGCAAAGGAAAGGAGGACGTGTTTGAAGGATTTGGAGAAGATACTGAGGAATTCGATGAAGCCGCGATGGTTGATGGTGATGCAGATTTGTCGGAAGGTGACTTAAGTGACGGGGAAAACGAAGAAATGACACAGGAAGATATCGAGGCCGATATGGATATGGTTCTGGGAAATGACCCTGAAGAAGAGGAGACATCAAATGATCAGGATACACTTCATCAGCTTGTTCAAGTTGCCTGTCCTATCGTTATAACACTTGCACAGTCGACTGAGGATTCGAAAATGGAGGATGATGATATACAAATCCCTGCTTTAGCGGCTTTGAATAATATCGCATGGACCGTCGCATCAATTGACTTTTCCGGAAGTCACCTTGGTAGTTTGCAGAAGGTATGGGCTGGCCTTGCCCAACGTATCTGGGATGAAGTGGTGTGTCGTGTACTTGCATCCAATACGGCGAACATTGAATTGGCTTCTTCCATCACAAGTATTGCCTGGGCTGTTTGCAAGAGTGTTCAAGGCCGTATTCAGATACGAGGGGATGAGCACAGAAAGTTCATGGCCCTCTACCATGCTTCAAAGGGTTTCGAAACTCCAACCGATTCCAAGGTTCCCAAGAAAGACGCGGAAGATCTTGACGATTCAGCTTTTCAATCTTTAGGTGTCAAATGTATCGGTGTTTTGGGCAGTCTTGCACTCGAACCTGCCCCCATCGAACTTAACCGAGAAATTGGCGTCTTCCTCATCACTCTTCTTGCCGGTGTCCCCGAAACGCCTGCGGCGCATGCAGTGGAGACCCTTAACGAAATCTTTGACATTTATGCCGATAAGAGTTTTTCATTTGATCAGGCAGTTTTCTGGGGAAATGGATTTGTTAAACATTTAGAGGAAAGTTTACCTAAATGTAAGAAAATGGCCAAAACAATTGACAGGAGAAAGTCTCCGGAGCTACGTTTGAGGATCGATGAAGGGGTATTGAATCTAGCGAGATTCTTGAAGTACAAGAAATCAGAAAAGTAAAGCTAGGGAAAGAAGCTCGGATATACAAGCTGTGAGGTGCAAGCTATATTTCTCCGATTAAGCTAGACTAATTCAAAATGACACAAAACTCTTCAAAAGCATTCCGGGATTGTTCACTTTCTTCACAATCATCTAATTTATGACACGGGATCTAAAATGCAACGACCTACGATTTTGCTCATCGATTCTTTCATCAAAGTTCAATTTTGTTTTGACGTCAATAATTGTGAGTGTCATCTGCATATTGAAAGCCATGCTTGAGGCCCATTTATATTTGCACCGTTCAGGCATAGGGCTTTCTCGACTGACAGTCTTGGGGCGGGCTGTGCAAAAAAGCACCAAATTCACCTTTTTTCTTACTTCTCATTCTCAAACATCGAGCTTTACATCCATGAAAATCTTTAGACATCAGTGCTTCTACTATTTCATATCTCAATCATACGAATTGACAAAAGAGGAAACCCTTCACACTATTCCGAACATGCGCCTCATTCTTCGGCTCGGCAGAATCCTATCATCACACCCCCTGTCCTGAATGGGGGCTAAAGTGGAAGATTAACACAGCAAACCAACATCATACCAATTCACAATCTCCACCAAGCCACTGTCAGCCTCGCGATGCTGATGGATGCCCGTGTGCAATATTTGACTTGGATGGCTTGGTCAGCCACTTTGATCCCGCTTTGGAATTCTTCCTAGATACTCCGTACCTGGCTGTTATTCTACAACGACTCTGGCTTCTCAGCCTTGGTGGCAAATGGCGAATTCCTTTGTGAAAATGAATATGAAGTTGAACATGAAAATAAATGTATGATGAGATGAGATGAGTGTCGCATGTGATGAAACTGGGCAGCGGTCAAAAGACACATTGTACTATCATATCATGCCTCGATACAACAAATCATTGAGAAAAGACCCAATGCGAGCGATCGAGCGAGCCTAAAGCTGTCCCTGCCCGGCTGGACTGAACACAGTATGAAGGCAGCAGCACCAGGACCAGGACTAGCATGTACGGTATATGCAAATTCGCTCCAGTTCGTTCCACTTCATCAGTAAGTATGGTAGGGTAGGGTATGGGCGTTGCATTGTCGGTAGGTAGGTAGGTAGGGCGATGTTGTGTAATGAACATGGTATGTATTTCTTTTCACCGGTTTTTCCCTGTTTGTAGGTAGTGTAGAATGGTGCCGTAATAAAGTAAGTACACAGCGTAGATTTGTGATTGAGACTTTTCGGGGTGGAGTATAAGTATAAGTAAGATTGTTTCCTCACCAACCTATCAAATTCTTCTATCTCGTTTATGGTCGCTTGTACTTATAGTTCTCTACAAGACAAGTGTTAGAATTTAGTTGAGTAAAGATCTTCGGTGCATATATACTCGAGTACTTACATACATACATCCATCCATGCGTCTGCGAAGCGGATTGGATATGGGAGCTAGCGAGCGAGAATATCAGGATCAGAGTCAGATTCCGGGTATGTCTGCAGATATCAAAGGTACAAGTACAGAAATGGAGGAAGAACAGAACTCTCCAGATTTCAGCTCGAACAGGGCAGAAATTGGCTCGTCAAGACAGAGGTTAGTTGTTTTCATTCACTTTTCCCCCTTCAAGTGTTGTATTTTGTATTTTGATCAAGAGAATTCTGGAAACTAATCGATTGATATGTTTTGAAGCACGAGTAGTGGATCACCACCCAGAACTAGCATACAATATTCTCAAACATCGAGTGCACGAGATACCGATATCGATACATCGATTGTGATTCCTTCTAGTCACTTTGATAGGCTTCAGGAAACGCATTGTGTGGCTACTGCCATTGCACCATTTCCTCACGCGCAAACAAGGAATTCGACACCATTACCATTACCATCATCATCTTATCAAACGCCATTTTCCGAAGTAGCCGAGGATTTGTCATTGTATCCTACTACGAGTACATCTTATTCACAGCAATATACAACTACATCTCTAACGGATTCTACTCGTAATCCCTCTTGTATACAACGCTTTCCAACTGCATCTCAAGAATCTATCTACTCTTCCTCTTACCCGGATCCACCACCACCCGCTGTCCCTACACCTCCACCTGTTCCTGAACACTATTTTGATTATTCTCTCTACGATCCCTCTTCATACCAGTATTCTTCTCATCAAGATCCTCAGCCCCATCCACATCAACCCTACAACCCTACGCCTCACATCTCAGCTCTTCAACCCCAGCCCCGACCTCGCTTCATCGCTACCAACTTTCCCCCTCTTCCTCTTCCTCATCCTTTTTCACTTTCCCTTCCTCAACAACACCAACAACACCAACAAACCTCACACCCAGAACCAGACCCTTGGTCACCCCTCTCCCACACCCACATACATTCCAACTACCACTCCCACTCCCACTTCCACTCTCCCCAAGAACATGAACATGAACATGAACATGAATCGCACAAGCGCCGCCGCGCATCAGTAATGGAAAATAGTGCGGTGGTAATGGGGGATACCGGTATCGGTATGTGATTCTGGTGGGGATGGGGGGGTATAAGGATAAGATGGGGGAGGGAACTGGACTTTTGGAGGGGTGTGGGGAGGGGAGGGGTG
>KI628603.1:59849-96207 GCA_000503235.1 Sclerotinia borealis F-4128 | reverse complement strand
GGGAGGGAGGGAGAAAAGGAGAAGAAGAGGGGAAAGGGGAGGAAAGGGAGGCGAGATTGGAGGTGGGGAGGGTACAGGAGATACACTGGTGTATGAAAGGCAGGATCGGGGTGTGAGAGCAAGGGAAGAGAAGAGACATAATAACCAAGATGGAGATGGAGATGGAGATGGAGATGACGATGACGAGGCGATGATGAGCCGATGATATAGCAAGATAGAGGGGGAGGCAGTAAGAGAGAAAGCGGCCATGGCTATCTGCGCTAGCAGAGCAAGATTTTTTTATCAAATAGATCCGAATTATATACAATATCACATCACTTTCCTTTCCTTTCTCTCCCTTCCCATTCCTTCCCTTTCCATTCCATTTCATTCCCTTCCACATACCGACCGGTATCTGGTATTCAAAACCCAATTCAGCCCAAGAGAACAGAACAGAACAGGATAATCACGAGAATCGTGAGATGAGGGCTATCTATCTTGTAGTATTATACAGTAGAGTAAAGTAAGAAATTTCACACACTCGTATAATATAAACTTGTTCCAAACCATTAATCAAATAAACCTCACTCTCGCTCTCACCTCTCAACTTTCAAGTATACAATCCCAATCCCAACCATAAAATACAACAGATTCCATCCCCTAGAGTTCGTTTCGCTATACATATTCCCTATACATATTCCTTATACACAACCACAATCCCAACCCCAACCATACAACAAATTCCATCCCCCAGAGTTCTCTATACATATTCTCTACTCCTATACATATTCTCCATACACATTATCCATACAAATTTCCAACAAACAAACAACCGCTTACAGTACTGCATTACATTACTCGAGTACATCAATACCAGCGCCCCTATTACTTTTACAATAATCAGATACAATTTATATTCGTACTTCACTCGTACAACAGTAATTAGTAATGTAAGCCATCAAATCATCGAATCCTTCTGTAATCAATCACTTGATGCCCAACTTAGTACCGGTAAGTAAGCCATTACTCACTCGTATGTTACCTCATTCTCATTCATACTCATACTCGCACCTCATTCACAATCACATTTTCACACCATAGCCTGAAAAGCCTCATCAATTCAAGTAGGTAGGTAGTACAACCAGACGGAAAAAACCCCATCTCATCTCATCTCATATTCCTCTACATACACGACATATACGCCCGCCATATTACTAATATTTATCTACCCTTTTTCGCCGGTCTAGCATTCTTTGCCTTTTTCATCTCCTGCACTTTCCTATCCTTGCGAATATCCTCCGTACTCCTGATTTCCGTCTTGCCCGATCCATCCTTGAATGAACCCACTCTCTTCTCCTTTGCCTCGGTCACCCTCTTCTTCCTTACGTGATAATCATCACGGTATTTATCTGCCTCCTTAGGCGCCCTTTCTTGCTTATGCTTATATCTGGTTCCGGCACCTCGTCCTACCCCACCAGCACTTGCAGGGCCTTCGCGTTCTGCATCACCGGTTCGTGGCATACGGTCCACCTTGTTTGCTTTGCGCCATCTGTCAAATCGACCACTCTGGAAACTTGCGGCAATCTTTTGACCACTTTCTCCGCGAATGTACTTGGTTCCTTTGGATCCATCTTCATCGTTTGCTCGGGCGACATATTTGCTGTTCTTTTTATCCCATCTCATTCCCTTTGCCCTGGAGGGTTCGGCAAACGATTTTGCCCCGTCATCATTAGTAAGGTCCATGGTTACGCCCCTAGCTGCTTCGACGAAATTGGAGTTTTGAGATGCTGTGTTGTAGGAACCGGAGTGAACACCGTATCCACGTTCTTCGGCTGTATTGATAGTCTTCGGTGTGTATGACATGAAATTATCGTCGTCTTTCCAAGCAAGTGTTCGACCTTTGCCTTTTTGAGCTGCCTTCGAGAATGTAAGTTCAAGCTCACCGTCAGATGCATCGGCCATGTCGTCATCTTCTCCCCCAGTAACTGTGACGCCAAGATCATCATCATCGTCTGCCTCCGCTGGAAAATCGTCGTTATCTCCCTCTGCTGCCGCAGCAGCAGCCTTTTGATCCTCCTCCTTCTGTCTCCGGGGAATGATTTTTTCCCTTCGATGGCGCATAATTTCTGCAGCTTCACTGTGGGCGGTTTTTCCCTTTTGCCCTATTTCGAAGACAGTCTCATTCGGCCGGAATCCACTAATTTTTGCAAGCATGTCCAATCGAGCTTGTTCGGCACCATTGGTTACATCTTTGAAAAGTGGATGTAATTCCATCCATCCTTTTGACCCTACGACTTCCTTGGCTCTCTTCGCACTTTCGTTGGATGCCGAATTACGAGTCTTGACGTAAAGTCTCTCTCCTTTGATCGATACATTTCGAAGGGCAGTAAGATCATCATCATCATAGAGAAGTTTCGTGATCCATTCCGATTTGCTTTCAATCTCATTTCTTTGTAAAGCGCCAACAATTACATCTTCAGCATAGTCTGGCGAATTACTGCCCTGGCGTCCGAGAAGTAATCTCCTTCCAAGAAAGAGTTGTAGATCAAGGAGATATGGCGCATCAGTATCTCTAACCAGACTGTAACTCCAACCCCGTTGACCAGCTCTTGCCGTACGTCCGACTCGATGAACAAAAACCTTAGGTTGTGGTGGGAAATCGTAATTGATGACATTTGCTAAAACTGGAATATCAATACCTCTAGCAGCGACATCGGTAACTACCAATATATTTGATTTTCCAGTACGGAAATCTTCAACCTGAATATTTCTAGCCGTCTGATCGAGTGAACCATAAGCATGAGAAACGGCAAATCCAGACATGCGAAGGAGAGAAGCGAGATAGTCGACGTGATGCTTTGTGGCTGCGAATATGATTGTTGAATGCTCCGTGGGCTTAAGTTTCTTCATTGGGCCATCAGAGCCTCTCTTGCGCTTCTTGTCAAAGCTGTTTGTTGCATTCAATGCATTCTCTGGGAGGCCGACAGGCATTTTGACCAAATCTTGGAGGATATGCAATAAAGCACCTTCTTTTTCGGCACCTTTAACACTAAAATATGCACTCTGGAGATCCGGGGAGACTTTGCTTTCGGCATCGAGACGAACCAAACTTGGCTCTTGAAGACCAGCTCTGGCAAATTCTACCAAGGACTTTGGTAAGGTCGCAGAAAACAGTAAAGTTTGTCTTGAAATCGGCAGGGCATGTAGAATTTCGCCAAGTTGAGCAGCAAATCCCATCTCGAATAGACGATCGGCTTCATCAAAAACGACATATTTCATCGATGATAAGTCCAAGGACATTTCAACCTTCAAATGTAAAAATCGACCAGGCGTAGCAATAACAATATCGGGATTGGCGGCCATAAACCCGAATTGTTCTTCGAGACTGTCACCTCCAACAAGTAGGACACATTTAAGATCAGTTCCTTTTCCGAATTCCTTGACGACCTTCAATGTTTGCAATGCCAATTCTCGGGATGGCGACATAATCAAAGCTCTTGCACCAACACGTGCACTATGAGCTCTTAACTTTTCAATCATGGGAATGACGAAAGCCGCAGTCTTTCCGGAACCTGTTCTAGCCATACCAACAACATCTTGATTATCGAGGACTAAGGGTATCGTTTTTCGTTGAATCGGTGTAGGTACATTGAATCCTTTTCTACCAATTGCCTTTAACAGACGAGGGTTCAATCCTTGGCTGAGAATTAGTATAGTTGCGCATAATACAAATTGAGAAATTTCCCATACCCATTGCTTGAAATCCACCACCCTTCTTGGCACTCTGCCCTTTAACATTCGACGACTTTCGGTTCGCAGCCGCTTGCTGTGCCGATATGAAAGCTCCATCACCGTCCCCATCACTCTCAAGCCCCAAATCCAGTATACCGTTAGCATCCAAGGGCTCTACATTTTTAGTAGTTGTGTTTCCGAAATCGTCATCATCTCCATCGAGATCATCATTGAAAAGAGATTTTGTGATATCGAAATCGTTTTCTGAAAGCGTTGGGGATGCTGCACGACGAGGCATCTTGATTGTCGTAATTTTCAATAGCGCACCCACAGCAACGATGTTGAAGATATCCAAAATCTTATCAGTTCAACTTTTTTTTTTAAATATGGCCCGTGCCACAATTCACCGCCTTTATTAGCTCTAAACCTTAAGTTTTATAGGAAAATCTGCCCCGAGAGGGAAAAATATAAACTTTGAAATAATTTGGGTCATTCAGCGAGTGATTGACATTTGTACGGATTTGAATATCATGGCGCCACCAGTTGTCGGACATAAGTCCAAGAATGTTAGTAAGGGTAAAGATGATGCGCGAACTCTGAAAAGGAAAAGAGATGTAGAAGATCATGAGAAACTTCAAAAATCAGTTGATGAACTTGTAAGTGCAACCAAAACTCACTACCTTACCTTGGTTATCAACTATCGCTCACTCTCTTAGGATGTGAAAGCAGACTTAAAAAACTTCTCCGACCTCCCCCTATCTGAACCAACCTCATCTGGACTCGAAGCATCTCACTTCAAAACTCTCACGGACGTTCAATCGAAAGCTGTACCTCTCGCGCTGAAAGGAAAAGATATTCTGGGTGCTGCGAAAACTGGTAGTGGAAAGACTCTTGCATTTTTAGTACCGGTTTTGGAGAATCTTTACCGACAGAGATGGACCGAATTGGATGGCCTCGGTGCCCTCATCATATCGCCTACTCGAGAATTGGCAATACAAATCTTCGAGGTTCTTCGAAAGATTGGACGATACCACACTTTCTCGGCTGGACTAATCATTGGAGGTCGAAGTCTACAAGAGGAGAGGGAACGTTTGGGAAGGATGAATATACTTGTGTGTACACCTGGGCGCATGCTACAACATATGGACCAAACGGCGGCATTCGATGTGGACAATCTACAAATGCTAGTCCTAGATGAGGCGGATCGAATTATGGACATGGGATTTCAAACATCAGTCGATGCAATACTAGAACATCTACCAAAACAGAGGCAGACAATGCTATTCAGTGCCACGCAAACCAAAAAGGTGTCAGACCTAGGAAGATTGAGTTTGAAGGAACCCGAATATGTTGCAGTGCACGAAGCTGCATCATCCGCTACCCCCACGTCATTACAACAACATTACTGTGTAGTACCTCTACCTGCAAAGCTAAACACTCTTTTTGGCTTTATCCGAGCTAATCTGAAAGCTAAAATCATGGTATTTATGTCTTCAGGCAAGCAAGTGCGCTTTGTTTACGAGAGTTTAAGACATTTACAGCCTGGTATCCCATTGCTTCATCTACACGGTAGGCAAAAGCAAACTGCGAGGCTTGAAATAACCTCGAAATTCTCTTCATCTAAGAACTCTTGTATATTTGCTACCGATGTCGTTGCACGTGGTCTTGACTTTCCTGCGGTCGATTGGGTTATTCAATTAGATTGCCCTGAGGATGCTGATACCTATATTCACAGGGTTGGTCGAACTGCACGTTATGGAAAAGTAGGCCGGGCAGTTCTGTTCCTGGATCCCACAGAGGAAGAAGGCATGCTGAAACGACTGGAACATAAGAAAGTACCGATACAAAAGATCAACATCCGACCTAATAAGACCCAAGACATCAAAAACCAACTACAAAATATGTGTTTTCAAGATCCCGAGTTGAAATACCTAGGCCAGAAAGCGTTTGTCAGTTATGCCAAATCTGTCTACTTACAAAAGGACAAGGAGGTATTCAATATCAATGATGTTGATTTGGAAGGATTTGCATCGAGTATGGGTCTACCTGGTGCGCCGAAAATCAAATTTCAGAAAGGAAACGATGCGAAGAACATCAAAAATGCACCAAGAGGTGCTATAGAGTCTAGTGACGAGGACAGTGAAACCGAAAAGAAACCTAAGAAGAAGGATGAAGTACGAACGAAATACGATAGAATGTTTGAGCGCCGTAACCAGGATGTTTTGTCTGGTCATTACTCGAAGATGATCGCAGATGATACCCCTATGAAGGATGTGGATGGTACAGCGGATGCCGATGAGGACAATGATTTCTTGTCAGTCAAGAGAGTATTACCTGTGGATAAACTCGATAGCTCTGACGACGATGATGATGTTGCCGCGACTGGTCCATTAGGAAAGGTTATAGAGGGTATCAGCAAGGATCCTATCGTGATAGACTCTAAACGCAAAGAGAAATTATTGAAATCCAAGAAGAAGCTATTGAAGCTCAAAGACCGAGGAACCAAATTGGTATTCGATGAAGAAGGCAATCCTCATCAAGTATATGAATTGGAGGATGAAGAAGATTTCCGAGCCAGAGGCACAGCTGAGGAACAACGAGTCAAATTCTTGGGAGAGGAGGCTGAAAGAGTTCGTGAAGCAGATCTCCTTGATAAACAAACGGCCAAGGATAAGAAACGAGACAAGCGTGAGAAACGTAAAGCAAGAGAAGCAGCATTGGATGATGATAGCGAAGCGCCAGAATTGGATGATGCTGAAGGTGATGAAGATCCCATGGCTCTTCTCAGATCTTTGCCTCTACCAGAAGACGAGGAAGATGAGGAAGATGAGGATAGTACAGAAAGACCAGCGAAGAGACCTAAGAAATGGTTCGAGGATGATTCTGATGATGAGAGGAAGGTGGCCAAGAGAAAGAGTCGTGTTATTGAAGCGGCGGATGAGCCTGATACTTTGGAAGATCTTGAGGCTTTGGCTGCTGGTCTTCTTAATTAATGTTGGAGAAGGAATTAGCAGAAAATGTATAGATAGCGTTGATAATCGGATGGAAATGAAAACTTCTTATACCCCTTTACGAGTAATTACTTTTTGGTGTGAATATAATAATATTCTTCTCGCATATCATTGATCATTGACCCCCTCCCCTTCCCCCCCCCCAAATTATGACCCCTAAATTGATTGTAAAACTACCCCTCCATCCCTCCATCCCAACCCCCACATTTGAACAGTAACCCGAGTTTAGTCGCGGGAAATCAAACCCCACGCTACGATTGGTCAAGTTCGTCGGTTCGGGTCATCAAAAGCTTACCTAGGTACCTCACACCTCATATACTCACTCGTATCTAGGATAGGTACTCCGTACAGTCAGATTTCCACCTTTTTTATTTGAAGGCGCGGCTTCATCTACCTACGTTATCTTTTACGCATTACTCTTTACTTGTTACTTGTCACATACTACATATAGTAGTAAGCTTTTACATTTATATTTACATGTGCAAGAACAACAAGTACATGTACTTCGATAGAAAATAGAAAGTATACCTACCAGTCGTTTTCTGCTGCTGTTGTTTTGTGGTTGGTGAAGGAAGGATTGGATAGGTTTAAGGAAAGGAAAGGATAGGATTACTCCGTGAGGATACGGTATATGAATGCGATAGCGATAGCGAATGCGAAGAAAGAGTAATTAAAAGAGATAGATAGAGGAAAGAGAAATCGAAAGAGAAACAGAATCCGAAATGCAAGTCGGTGATGATAGTCATATTGAAAAGCAATGGCAGGCTGCTTGCGCTGAGGGTGGGGGTGGAGGTGGAGGTAGAGGTAGGGAAGCAGAAACAGATACGGGTGCGGATGTGAATACGGATGGGAATGGGAATTCGGCAAAATATATCGAGGATGGGGTAGGGAATGAGGATGAGGACGGGAATGGGAAGATGGATAAAGATGCGGCAAGCAATTTACTAGAGAGATGTAATGAGATTGCGCGCAGAGTAAATGGATTTCTAGAAGAAGAGTTTGGGGTGGAAGAAGAGGTGCTGAGGGGGGTGCAGGCGCAGACGAGGATTGCGCTGGGGGTTATTGGGGAGTGTTTGGATAGATATAGGTATGTTGTTTTTGTCGTATTTGTTTGAGAATGGTGTGCGAGGGGGTGAGTTGGGAGGGAGATGAGAGGAGAGGAGAGGTGTTAGGGTTTGGTTTGGTTTGGTTTGTGTGCGGGGGATTGAGGGGGGTGAGAGTGAGAGTTGGGGTTGATATTGAGGGGGATGTATGGATTGTTAGGATGGGATTGGATATATGCTAATGTTTCTGAATGGGATAGCTTGGAAGAAATATCATTTTCATATAACGGGGGAAAAGATTGTTTAGTTTTACTCATACTCCTCCTCGCCGCGCTTGCAAACCATCAATCCTCCTCCTCCACAACGCCTTCCACCACCACCACCACCACCGCCAAACCACCGCCCCTCCCCCTCCCCCCCAAACTCCCCTCCGTCTACATCCTCTCCCCGCACCCCTTCCCGGAAGTCGACACTTTTGTCTCCAGCTCCTCCACGCACTACCATCTAAGTCTCTCGCGCTATGCCGCTCCCATGAAACAAGCTTTCACGCAATATCTACACGACCATCCACATACCCAAGCGATTTTGGTCGGGACGCGGCGGACGGATCCGCATGGAGGCGATCTTACACATTTTGATATGACGGATGGGGGATGGCCTAGGTTTATGAGAGTGCATCCGGTGATCGATTGGCATTATCGGGAGATTTGGGGGGTGAGTGATTGATGATTTTTTTTGTTTGGGTTTTCTGTCTAATTCCGCATGTCTAATTCCTGTGATGCCGTGTTAATATCCATCAACCCAACAAAACAAAAACTAACACACCCCTTTTTCAACACAAATAGTTCATACGCCATCTACAAATCCCATACTGTCCGCTCTACGATCAAGGATATACGTCGTTAGGTGGCACAACAGATACGCATCCGAATCCGGTTTTGGTGGCTGATGATGGGAAGGGAGAGGTGTTGAAATTTAGACCGGCGTATGAGTTGGTGGAGGATCAGGAGGAGAGGTTGGGGAGGGATTTTTAGGGGGTGTGGGGTTGTGGGGTTGTGGGTGTGGGTGTGGATGAATTTTTGGATGGGGGGAAGAGGGAAGAGGGAAGAGGGGGGTAAGGGCGGGGGTCGGAGAGGAGAAGGAGAGGAGAGAG
Organism: Sclerotinia borealis F-4128; assembly: GCA_000503235.1. Lineage (NCBI taxonomy): Eukaryota > Fungi > Ascomycota > Leotiomycetes > Helotiales > Sclerotiniaceae > Sclerotinia > Sclerotinia borealis. The sequence continues at coordinate 87,289 of KI628603.1, read as the reverse complement.
GTGCAGAATTGGATGTCGATGTGGAAGTAGAGGAGAGTGAAGAATTGGATGTGGAGGCAGAAGCAGAATCTAGAATCTAGATAGAGGATTATCGATAGAGGATTATCGATACGAATCGAAGAGGATCGGAACATAACATAACACATCATATCATAACATATGATTATGATTATAATTATGATTATGATGGGAAAAGAAGAAAGGAGAAGAGAGGAGAGGAGATAGATGCATGTATATGCATGTACATGTACATGTATATGTATGTATATGTGCATGATACCACTAGATGATACAAACAAATAAACATACAGATAGAGAGATAGGATGGAATCTATCCGATGCCATTTACGCCCACGCCAACCGCACCAATCCAGCCCAATCAACCAAATCAATTCCTTTATAAACACCCCATTTCAATCCAGTCCAGCTTCAATCCAGTCCAGTTTAGTCCAGCTTCATTCCTATGACAAGTGTAACACCAGCCCATATCCATATCCCTATCCCTATCCATATCCATTGCTCCATACCATATAAAACATCAAAATTGCATAGATGAAAAACGCCATTCATATACAGTCCACCCCAATCAAAATCCTCAACAAACAAACTAGTAGTTTTCATCAGGTTTCACTTCCCCATGTAACCTAACACGATAAAGACAAGTATATGGTACCGTCCCTTGTCCTTGATTACTTTTAATTCTGATCAAAAACTTATTTGTCGCCGACTGATCCTTTTTAAGATCCTCTTCTGTTACGAAATCCTTGAGATCGATTTGTACAGGAAAAGTTTGGATGCTGGGACCCGAAGCATCGTATGACCAAGCGGCCAATTGTACCCAGCCAGATTCGAGATTTTCTGGTTTATCTTTTGGGAAGAGTCGATCCGAGTAAGCTTTGACTCTGAGGAATTTGGGTGTGTAGGACATGTAGGCTAGGAGTTCCATTTGTTTGGGTGCTGATAGAGGAGAGAAGCCGGAATTGGTGTAGCCGGAGTGTGGATAATGTTCAACGACTACTTGGTCGGGCCAAATATTGTAAGCCGTGAGGACACCAAGAGTAGGACCATCACCATTTTGTTGTGGTGAGCACCAACAATCGCCGATTTCGTCCCAGGAGGTGAGAGCCGTCTCAGCGGAAGGTGGGAGGGGGATGGGATGGTGGGCGGCCCAGGCGATACCCCTGCGAATGAAGTTAAGGTCTTGGTGTGGGAAACGGTAGGAAGGTGAGGTAAGTCGAGGGATAATGGCGGAACCGGAACGTTTGGCAAGATGATCCATGCGGTGGATGGCTTGACCAACTTGTCTATTAACATTTGTTCTTGCGATAGCTTCAATTTGAGCTTTGACAACTTCGTTGGCAAGTTCCTTGACTTGTTCAGCGGTGAGTGCTTGCTTTCCAAGATTTGAAACCTTGTGTTCCAAGTCTTTGGTAAGCTTTTGAAGTTCCGATCTAACTTCTTGAGAGGAATCTCTCCAATTCTTTTTGATTAATTCGACGACATCATCCTTTGAAGCAATCTTGCCGTCTTTGATGAGTTGTTGAATTCGAGTCGGGTGGAGAACATCAAATTCAGAACCAGCCCAACTTTGAATCTTAACTCTGTTGCTCTCAAGATAGCGATCAAATTCCTTGGAATTGAACACTTCATGACTGCGAGGGTCAGACTTTGATGAAGTAGGGGGTGGTACTTCACGAGGACTCTGGGAAGGGGATGGAATAAGAGATGGATCAGCTCGAATCTTCTCTCGCATGGCTTGCCAAAGATTTGCTGGGAGAGCTGGTTTGCCATTGTAGTCCTTGTCAAGAGCAATGAAATCAGGAAGAATCTTCTTAATTTCTGCAAGAGCATTCTTATCAATGGTAGAACGATGTTTGAGGAAGGCGATGTCGGATTCAGCGATGTCTAGACGTCGGTAAACATCTTTGAGATCTCCTGGAGCGAAAATTCGAGAGGGATGTTTGACTTGAGATGGGATGAATTGTCCAAGATTTGCTGAGATATCAGAGCCATACCAATGTAAGCTAGGACCACCGCTATTCAAATAGGCAAACCATGCAATGAAAGCAATGGAGCCAAGAGCAAGTAACGGCAACAAGGACTTGGTAGCATCGCCAAAATTGTCGGAGAAGCTTTTTGCAATTTTCTTGAAGCTATAAATATCAAATTAGCTCAATTAATCAAATGATAGGATCAAATTTACTTACAAGTGACCTGGCGATCTGAGAACATTTCCGAGGTTGAAACTAGTTCTATCCTGAGCACCGCCACGCATGTATTGTTGTTCCTCAATGAGGTCCCGCAATGCAACACGACGGTTTACCTCGCCCTCGTCTAAAGAGGGGCCCGAGAAACTAAGAAAATCATCTTGTTGGTAAGAAGAGGACATGATGCTAGCATCGTGAAACAGTTGGCTTTCATTTTGAAAATTTCTATCGACAGTGTGAGGAGGAACTCGTCGCTTGACAGGTCCAGACCTCGAACGCATAGAAGGAATATAGGCGGGAGCACCAGGAATTGGCTGAACAGCAGGCGCATCAACTTATCAAATTAGCTAAAGTCATGAAGATCAAACTGGGAATACTCACCATCTGGTACTGGTTCTTGAGAACCTGGCCTAGGTCTGCTTCCTTTATTGATAGGTTCAGGTTCTAGAAGACTTTCGATGACGGAAGAGATATCATTGGCCAATGGAGCACCTCTTGGACCGTAATTTGGGAGGGCAAGAGTATTTGTACCGTATGCAGTACTGGTAGAAGGTGCCATAGATGGAAGGCCAGTGCTACGTTCAGAACCAGCTACTGAGCCAGCGGTTTTCCGAGGCCGACCTCTGCCTGGAGTGCGAGCGACGGGAATATCATCAGGACCGACAGCATGGGCTCCGCCAACACTGCTAGCAGCTCGACTGCCAGCTCGGGTGGTACGTCTCGTAGACATTATTCGTTATTTTGTTGTAAAGTTGTAAAGTTGCTTTCTTAGCAGCGGTATCGTAAGAGGATTGAGCGTCTTCGAAAGACTCGAGATTAAAATGGGTATCTGCAGATGTATGTATTAGTATAACAATGTTCAAATCTTCAAGGAACACAACCAATGAGATTGTGCAAATCCAATACTCGAAGCTATTTCAACCGGATGGATGAAGGGGAGTAAATGAAGAAGAGCTTTACCTTTGAAGTTGTCGTAGTGAATCGTAAAAGTGACTTCAGGTAATCTTTTCTTGCGAATGTTGAAAGATATTTAAGAAACAGGAAGCAAGAGGATATATCGAAAAGTCTTATTTGCAAAGTCGCTGGCTCGATTATAAGAAACCGTAGCAATTGTGAAGCTATTGTGAAGCTATTCGGATAATTTTCGACAATAAGAACAATAGGAACCCAAATTCACTTTGCAAGCAAAATGGCACGCCGAAATTTCTCGTCTACGCGTCTCGATATGAAGCGAGATCAAGAAAGTGTATTGTGAAGCATTTGAATTGTATGCGCGATATTTATTATGGTTGATTATACTCTTTGGCGCGTGTTGAGGTTTTGAAGTTCACGATATCGCGGAACACATTGAACTTAACAGTAGCTTCAAAGGCCATTTAAGTTGAGCTGCAAACAGAGTTTCTCGCTAGGTAAGTTGAATGAGATTTTTGGAGTACAAAGTAATGATGAATTCGGCCAAAAGAAATGATAAAATAATACAAAGGAAGTATTTTTTTGGATTTTGTTCTTCTCATTCCTTGGTTTAATCGATGAAGGTGGTTTGGAACAAAGCAATCAATTAACAAACCCAAATCTTGAAGCCGAAGCCTTGTGTACATACTTTTTTCGTTATCGATTGGATCTGCAGGTGTCACTCGAAAGCGGTGAAGAGTATTGGTATTAGCAGCCACAGAAGGGGGGCTCAATTAAAATTTTAAACATATGGGTTACCGTACCAGTATCAAGTAACCATATCACCAGCCACAGTCACATATCAAATATATGGGTTACCGTACCAGTATCAAAACAACTTGTATCACCAGCCACAAACTCACACAAAATTTAATGATAAAACCCCAATTAAATGAAATGATAATTCCACCTTTTACTCCGTAATTACTCGAGTACAATGGTTTCATGAAAAGTCGAGATCAAAGTTTAAAACATTATCACAACGTCAGCTAATTTTAGATCATTGATTAAAACCGTTCTCTCTTCTCTAAAAATAGACATATTCTTTTCGTGGGGTTACCTATCTACTGTACAACTAATTCTATCTACCGAGTACTACCTAATACCTACCTACCCTCGAGCTATTGTAGTTACCGATATATCAGTGCTAGTCAATTTGTCGCCGGCAACCAACACTAACCCCACGAAACCCGTTAGCTAGCGGTTAGAAATGACTCAAATTGATACCGGTAGTGTTCTCGTAAGCCTGCTTAGTACAATGTATCTCACTGGAGCGGAAATGGCAAAGTTTAGGTTTTGTTTTCTGGCAGAATAAGGAAGTACTATAATTATGTTCGGTCCTACAATACTATCAAACTGACGGAGGGTGGCTGGTTACTCAGTCCAAATATCATCCATCCCATGTTAATGTATCTACCCTACTACTCGCAAATTAATTATGATTATCATTACTTGGGTAACCGTTGATCAATATAATACAATCTATCTACTAACCTAGATTTATGAAGCAATCCTCGTCGACCCCTGTTCATTCAGTCTCGAACTCGTCAGTTTCGAATTCAACTCGGAAATTGCCCCACCATCGATCTGCAGGCCCCCCGATGAGCGAGAATCCTACATTAATATATTATTCCTCTTCTTCGTCTCTCTCTCTCTCGCTGTTTGTAACTTTCTTCTCATTACAATCAAGATCAATTCAATTCAAACAGCAATCATGTCAGTTGGAACAGTCTTAATCACCGGGTGAGTTATTCCATCATTCCATCATTCCAAACTCTCAAAGTTCTCCATCGGTCGAGTTCATTACCCATCTGTTGGAGAAACTGGGGAAATTCCATCCAAGACTCAACCCCGCCATCAATCGGCAAATAACAAACAAGTCGACAACTTACTGATGGTCCTTCTCACAGAGGTACTGGATACATCGGTTCCTTTACAACTTTGGCCTTACTTGATCATGGTTATAAAGTTGTGATCGTTGATAGTCTATATAATTCTTCCGTTGTCGCATTGGATCGGATCGAATTATTATGCGGCAAACGACCAGATTTCTACCAAGTCGATGTCACAAACGAGGCAGAGTTAGAGAAAGTCTTTGCTGCTCATCCTAAGATCGATAGTGTCATTCACTTTGCTGCTTTGAAGGTGGGCACATCTTCTATCTTATAACTAATTTTCATAAACTAATCAACTTTTGTGCGACAGGCAGTTGGAGAATCTTCCGAAATCCCACTTGAATATTATCGCATCAATGTTGGCGGAACAATTTCTCTTCTACGATGTATGAGCAAATATGATGTCACCAACATTGTATTCTCTTCATCTGCCACCGTTTATGGTGATGCGACTCGAGTCCCAAATATGATTCCTATCCCAGAACACTGCCCAATTGGACCCACAAACCCATACGGACGTACCAAGAGCATGATTGAAGATGTCATCACTGATCACGTTAATGCGCAAAGAAACAACTTGAAGAAGAAGGGAGAGAAATATGAGCAGTGGAATGGTGCATTACTGAGATACTTCAACCCAGCTGGTGCTCACCCGAGTGGTATCATGGGTGAGGATCCTCTAGGTACCCCATTCAACCTCTTACCATTATTGGGTCAGGTGGCCACCGGAAAACGAGAGAATTTACTTGTATTTGGTGATGGTAAGCAAATCTCCAATCTTCTCCGCAACCCACTTCAATTTTCCACCTCCCACTCTCCATTCCCCAACCTCGGCTCGGTTCTCTCCAGATTAATTCAGAAGCTAACCAAGTTTTCTCTCCAGACTATTCCTCTCGCGATGGTACCGCTATCCGCGATTATATCCACGTTGTTGACTTGGCAAAGGGTCATCTCGCAGCTTTAAATCATCTCCGTGATCAACAACCCGGTGTCCGCGCATGGAACCTGGGATCTGGTCGTGGATCCACTGTCTTTGAAATGGTCAAAGCATTCAGTCATGTCGTGGGACGTGATCTTCCATATCAAGTAGTTGATCGCAGAGCCGGTGATGTTCTAGATTTAACTGCCAATCCTACCCGCGCAAACGAGGAATTGAATTGGAAGACTGAATTAACACTCGAGGATGCTTGTGAGCATTTGTGGAAGTGGGTTAGTAGTAATCCACAAGGATATCGTCAAGATCCTCCGGAAGATTTATTAAAGGCAGTTAAGGAGAGTGTGAAAAAGAATGCATAGAGCAGGCAAGCAATGCCTTTGTTAAACACTTTGCGCTATTGGGGTTTTGGCAGAAAGGAAAGGAAAGGAAAGGGGTAATTTTACGATTCATTTTGAGCATTATTTGCATGAGGTTACATTAGTTATAGATATCAAATAAGTTCAATCACGACCAATTAGAGAATATAATAAAAGATTTTGCAATGACGAGTTGTGCATTGGAAGTTCATCGGCAGAAGATGTATTAGCAAACGTATAGCATTCGTTGTAAGAGAAGATGGATATTAAATCTAGTCTAGATACTTTTGAGCGAAATACTACAAATGAATAGATGAATCATGGGATTCGATTTGGGTTCGGGGAGCTAGAATCACTCTATAATAATAATAATAATAATAATAAAGAAAACTATCCTGTAGACATTTGTCTGTCATATAATTTTCAGTACCAACCGATCACATCTTATAGATGGGATAGATGGATATCAAACGAAGATGATTCTAAGTGCGGGGTTCATTTCATAGGGGTCAGGGTCAAGGTCAGGGTTAAGCGGGGCATGGCTTATTAGCTTGTTAGCTTGGCTTATATACAGATGGAGCTTCCCGATTTTGTTTTTATCTTCGAACCTCGATTTGATTGTTAAGCATTGCATTCACTGCTTATAAATATACTCCGTATATAGGAATAGAAGACAACTTATTGAATACTCATTCTGATTCTTATTATAAGTAGAAGAAGATTAAGTGCTGTTCTCTGCTTTCTTGTATATCTTCAATTGTCTTTCTTGATCTATTTGTGTTGCTGATCAAAAGTAAGCAAGCAAGCAAGCAAGCTGCATGTCTTTACGCCTTCTACCACCCCTCTCCACAACTACTTGTAGAACCTTTACAAGCTTCACAAGCTTCACGAGAACAGTACCGGTATTCACAAGAACAAAAATAGGAATAGGAAGAGGAATAAACTCACGCTTACCCCTCCAATCTAATTTACAAATCTCATCTACACATCTTTTTCAACTATCATCTCATATCAATTCCCGTTCCCTAACCACAACAACCAACAAAATGACAACCTCCATCCCACAAACCATGAAAGGTGTCTTGATTGAAAAAACTGGTGGTGTGGAAGTTTTAGATTATAGAACAGATTTGCCGGTTCCGATTCCTAAGGAGGGAGAGGTGTTGGTTAGGAATGAGTTCGTGGGGGTTAATTATATTGATACGTATGTCCTTCTTTTTCATTTCATGTCTTGTCATCTCGTCTTTTCGAACTCTATACTCTTCCTTATCCATATACACCTCACTCTATTCTCATCTCCAAACTTACCACTAATCCTCTCCCCTTCTAGCTATTTCCGCACCGGTCTCTATCCCTCCCCTAAACCCGAAATCCTCGGCCGCGAAGCAGAAGGAACCCTCGTATCTCTTGGACCCTCCACCTCCGCTCCCTCCAACCTACAAATCGGCAATCGAGTAGTCTACATGTCAACATCCACCTACGCCGAATACACCAGCGTTCCCGCCTCCAAAATCCACTCTATCCCCTCCTCCCTCTCCCCAGGCATCGCCGCCGCCTCTCTCCTCCAAGGTCTCACCGCCTTAACCCTCATCCGCGAAGCATACCATGTGCAACGCGACGATTGGATCCTTGTGCACGCGGCAGCGGGTGGAGTAGGTCTTTGGTTATGTCAGTTGTTGAGGGTGGTTGGGGCGAAGGTTATCGCGACGGCGAGTTCGAAGGAGAAATTAGAATTAGCGAGGGTGAATGGGGCGACGGTGGGTATTAATAATAAAGAGGAGGATATTGTGAAGAGGGTGTTGGAGATTACGAGGGGTGAGGGGGTGAAGGCGGTTTTTGATAGTGTGGGGAAAGATACTTTTGAGGGGGATTTGGAGGTTACGGCTAGGAAGGGAACGGTGGTTAGTTTTGGTAATGCGGTAAGTTTTTCTTTCTTTTCACTTTCCTCTCTTCTCTCTCTTTTCTTCTCAGGCTCTTTTCTTTTCCTTTTTTCTCTTTTTTCTCTCTCCTCTTTGCCCTCTCTTTCCTCTCTTTCCTCTCTTTCCTCTCCTTTCTCTCCTTTCTCTCCCTACTCCCCTTACTCCCCTAATCCCCACCCCACCCCACTAACAACTCCAACCCCTCCAGTCCGGTGCCGTCCCCCCATTCCTCATCTCTAAACTCTCAGCCAAAAATCTCAAAGTTCTCCGTCCAACACTCTTTGGCTATATCGCCACACGCGAAGAATTCGAGAGGTACACTAGCGAACTTTTTGATTTTATTGTGAAGGATAAGTTGAATGTGAGGATTCATGAAATTTATCCGTTGGAAGAGGTAGGGAGGGCGCATCAGGATATTGAGGGGAGGGGAACGACGGGGAAATTGTTGTTGAGGGTTTAGGGGAGGCGGGGGAGGTGGAGGGAAGATGAGAGGAAGATGGGGAGAGGATATGGGTATGGATGGGTACATGGAGGAGGGAGATGCTGAGAAAATTTGATTTGAAAAATAGGCAATCATGTCATCTCATGTTACTCGCTTAAGCAAACAAACATTCTCCTATCCCCTATCCCCTTTATTCTTTATACTCTACTCGATAGGAATCTCGATCACTACGCCCATCTCAAACCATACAAACATTCATTCATCACCTTACCCTAAACCACCTCCCTGTCTCTCCATCCTCATCCTCACCCCCGTACTATAGATATAGAAGTAGAGATAAAGATAAAAATAGATAAATCTAAAATTCAGCTACTCTAAAGCATGATCTAATCTAATCTAATCATAATTGAAGCTTTTCTTTCCTTTTCTTTTCTTTTATTGATATAGTACAAGTAGGTAGTACCAACGAGGTTGAGGTTGTTGTTATATAGTAATTGCTGTAGTGTAAAAGGAATCGAGTAGATATATAGATAGATATATGGCATTATGTTATGAGTATGAATAGATTGGTATGAATAGATTGGTTTTTGTTTTTGTATGTTATGTTATGTGAGATAGTGTTGGAAGGGAATTAGAAGGATGTAGAAGGATGTAGAAGGATGTAGAAGGATATATAAAAAAAGGGGGACATTTGTTTTAGATTCCTATGAGATCTATTTTCAAGGAATCTTGAGGAATGAGAAGTCTTGTTTCGGTATAACTGTTGTCGACCAAATTTATGAGTGTTTGGGTGTTTTGAGTGATTGAGGGGTATTGTATTTTATATCGATCGATTCTGTGTGTTATCGCTATGCAGATATTATATAAGGTTTTATGAATATAAAGAGTGTAAAGAGTATGAAGAGATTCAAATGTGAGATTTAGCGAGGAAGGATCCAATGAATATGATTGATTTTTATAGAGTAGAAAAAGAAGAAGAAGAAAGGTCTGCAGCAGGCATTAGATTATCCTTGATGTTGGGGATTGATGATGATGATTGATTGGTTAATGGTTTTTGACTAGGTCATGTTATATTCGAGTATAATCATACAGTACAACTTCCCCGCATCATTTTCTGAGGGGGTTTTTCTTGAATTTGTCTTATATATAATGTTATTCATAGGCCATGGGGAGATATCAAGTGCCCTGGCTTATATATATACTCGAGTATGTGAATACAGGTTCCCTTCATCATATCATACAAACTTACTGTTATTTGATCTAGATTGCATATTGTTTATGTTGTGTATGATGGATGATGGAAGATGCATGATGCATGACTAGATGATGTTTTGGATATTTCCCGATTGATGAAGTACTCGAGTACAATATTTGAAGTTAAAATATATCTTAGCTCAATATCCCAAAGATCCATATCATAATAACACCAATGGAACGGTATATCTGTGGAGAGGACCATCCATAGCACTGGGAAGACCCGTGGAGATGATAGTATGTGGAGAGTATTTAAACCATGTGAGGATTGGTCCGGAAGATAAGGTTAAGGAAATCATGCTAAAATAATAAGCTTTACATGAAGCTTTTCTAGATTTGTCTTGGTCCTTTTAGCTTCTTTGTCCCCTCTTGGTTTTCACATTCATTTGTCTCAATAGATTAACTACAAGACCTTCCTCCTTGGGTTATATAGTCGGAGAGCCCTAAAGCCACAGAAGTTCTTCTGCATCTAAAATATATATATATATATATTTAAATTTGATTCGATCAACTCAATCAAGGTACTCAATCAAGGTCTAGGAATAGAAATTTGAAGTCTAGATTCTGGATGGTGGATGGTGGATGCATTTGATGGATGGTTGACAATTTGTATGGGTCTGGGGTAAGTGATGGGGTAAGTGGATAAGTGGATGGATACTGGGGTCTGGAGATGTTCAACTTATGGGTACAACATCATCAACAACATCATCTCCTCTCTCTACTCGTACAACAAGACTTCATCTTCTACTTATCTCTCTTTAACATCATCAACAACAACAACAACAACAACAACAACAACATCGACTTCTCTCTTTACAATAATAAGAACTTCTTCAAACTGTTCCAAATGAGAGCATACTCATTCTAATCTCTTTACAATCAGAATCTCATCTTCTATCTATTCTATAAAGAAGAATTTCTCTATTATATTCTCTCCTCAATAAAAGCAACAACAGAAATAACCTCATCTTCTATCTATTCTATATACTCATAGGACCGTTCCATCTTTCCTTTTCCAACAACACTTCCTATCAATACCTTCAAATGGCAGGAGGAATTCCAATCTCCACTACACCTCTCTCAACGAGTTTCCTTCGAGGAAAATCTCTCATATTTCCATTATCCCTCGTTATCTCCTTATTTTTCCTATGGGGTTTCTCTTATGGATTACTCGATGTGCTTAACAAACATTTCCAAACCGTTCTTGGTATCACCAAACTTCAATCTACCGGTCTTCAAGTTGTTTACTTTGGTGGAGGTTATCTTCTCTTCTCTCCTATTGCCGCCGAAGTCATGAAGCGCAAAGGTTATAAAATTACTATCTTGATGGGTCTTTCACTTTACTCTCTTGGTGCTATTATGTTTTGGTAAGTTTTTGCATGCATTCAGAACTTCTAGATACATAAATCACCTAACAAATTCTCAAGGCCAACTGCTCATTTATCCACATATCAAAATAGAATTGCCTCATTTGGTGGTTTCTGCGCTTGTACTTTGGTCATTGCATGTGGTCTCGCTACTCTCGAAACTGCCGCCAATTCCTATGCCGTTGTTATTGGTGATCCATCTTCTGCATCCGCTCGTCTTCAATTCTGTCAATCATGGAATGGTGTCGCTTCTTTCATCGGTCCCTTGATCGCCGGAAAATACTTCTTCACTGGCGAGAATGCTCACAATTTAACCAATGTTCAATTTGTTTATCTCGCAGTTGCCTGCGCCGGTATCGCCATTGCCGTTCTTTTCCTCGTCGCTAAACTTCCTGAAGTTTCCGAAGAAATGCTCGAATCTAGTACTGGCAAAATCGAAAATCTCGCTCAGGATGAGTTTGGAAGTGAAATCGGTCAAGACCCCATTTATAAACAATACAACATGATCTTCGCCTTCATTGCTCAATTTTGTTATGTCGGTGCTCAAGTCACGGTTGCATCTTTCTTCATCAACTACGCTACCGAAAATGCATCTTTTACTTCCTCTCAAGCTTCCAATATGCTTTCTTACGCTCTGATCACTTTTACCGTTGGTCGATTTATCGCCACGGCACTCGCAACCATTTTTCAAGCTAATTTCCTCATGATGGTATATTCCGTCTTCGCCATTACTTTCACAGCCGTGGTAGCAGCTTGGCACGGAAAGGGAGCAGTGATTATTCTCATCCTTCTCTTTTTCTTCGAGGCCCCTATGTATCCTACCCTCTTCACACTCGGTACCGCCAATCTCGGCCGTCACACTCGTCGTGGTGCAGGTATACTGGTCATGGGTGTTTCTGGTGGTGCAGTCTTCCCTCCTATTCAAGGTGCTATTGCAGATGGTGCTGGTACTCGCATTTCATATGTGGTTCCTTTGGTGGGATTCGTGTATGTCTTGGGATATGTTACGTTTCATTGGATTAGACATGGAAAACATGTTATGAGAGTTAAGGATGTGGTTGCGGCTGGGTTTGAAGGTGGTCCTTCAGGTGGTGTGGTGGAGATAGTCCATTATGATGGGGATACGGTTTTGAGTGTTGAGCGAAAGGAAAGTATTTAAGTGGGTTTGTCTTCGATGGTGGTGTGATATAATGGAAGTTGGAATGGTTTTCTAGGTGTTTGGGTTGGGATTGGGAAAGGAATTGGGAATGGAAATGGATACGGATATGGAAATGGAAATGGGGATGCAAATATCATGATGAAAGGATCCGGATGGATAGGCTAGAACCTACTGCTGTATATACGCGCTTTTACTTTCTCACATTTGCATGGCGTTTTCTCCTTCTCTTCTTTTTATAAAATGAGATTGCGATGGATGGATGGATCGATACAATACAATACAATATAATACCACGATATGGGATATTAGGATTCTTTCTCATTAACACATTGTCAAGACTTTTCTTCTTTTCTTTCCTTTTCTTCCCCCTTCTTATTCAACTCCAATCTTTTTCTCTTATCTTTTCTTATTATCTTCTCTCCCAACAACTATCCTCTCTATTCTCTATTCTCTACTCCCCTCTTCAACTCCTTTACCCCCATCCCTATTTGATTATTTCCTTCCCTTCCTTTTCTATAATAACAAATCTATTTCTATGAACCTTGACTTTGATATTAGTTATTAGTCTCATCCTTGACCTCAATATTACTCGAGTAGTCTCATTCTTACCATCACTCTCAACATTAGCCTCTATAATCTATTATTTGATTTCAAATTTAGATTCAAATTCTATCTTTCACTTATTCTATATATCGTATCCCTTATCCTTATTCACTCTTCCTTCCCACAACGCTAAAGCACGAAAGAAAAAGAGAAAGAGCGAGAAGGAAAAAGAAAGAGAATAAGCATTAGTATTATAATTCCTCTATGCTTTCTTATGTTCATTTTCATTTCCCTTTTCTATTCTATACTTTTTCTTCTTCTCCTTCTCCTTCTCCTTCTCCTTCTCCCCCCTTGATATTCAATAACATAATTTATAAAATATCGGAAATCCAATGTCCCATCAAGTCTTAATGCTATATCATTAAGAATCTCGTTAGTACAGTACCGAACCACACGCAAGGAAATGCTTCTCAAAAGGGACATTCTCCTCTACCTCCCTCCTTCCCTTCCCCCTCTCCCCTCCAAAGATATCTTCAAACATCCTCCCCCCCCTCCCAAAAAAAAACTCACCTCCACTAGTAGCCAAATAAAGCACCTCCTTATCCCCCACCCCCCTCCCAAAATGCCCCGCCGTAACCCCCGCCAAAACCGTCCAAACATTACTCCCCGCCACCACCCTCGCGCTCGTCTCCCCCACCCCCACCACACCCAACTCATCCATTTGATTCTGCGCTACCCAAATCGATCCATCACCTTTAAACACAAAATCATCCGCCTTGGGCACGTTATCCGTATAAACCTCGCTTTCACCAATGGCCGAGCCATCGCTGCGGATTTGAATGCGGTTTAGTATGCCGATGGCGGTGTTGGTCCAGTAGAGATGGGAATCGGAGATTTTGAGACCGTTGATGCCGAGGTTGGTGGAGGCGCCCGTGAGGGGATATTTCATCTTGGGGTCGTTGAGGATGATGCTGTAAGCGCCTGTTGTGGTGCAGATTTTGTAGACCCAGCCGTTGTAGATGTCGGCTACGAGGATATGGGTATCGTCTAGGGTGGTCATGCCGTTGAGGAAATCGGCAGAGGGGATATCGGTTAATTTTGTGACGGTGGCGGGGGTGAGGATTCTGATGTTGGTGTGGGTGAATGTCGTCATGTTGATTTTCCAAATGGAGTTGACGCCGCTGGTTTTGAGGAAGGTGGAGGAGACTTGCGCGGAGGTGATGACGTAGAAGATGACAGGGGAGGTTTCGGATATTCCGAGAGCGCCTTTGTAGGTGGTGGCGTTGAAGGTGGCGATGGTGAGGGGGGGAAAGGCGTTAGTAGGGGATACGAGGAGCACTTCGGGGTATCGAGGCGGGAGACGAGGAGTTGTCCGTTGGATCTTATGACGAGGTTTTCGCACCAGGAGGGGAAGGGAAAGGTGGTTAGGATGGTAATTGGGAGGGGTAGGGTTGGGGTTCGGGGGGTGATGGTGTTGGGGGAACTGGTGATTGGGGTGCTGGTGCTGAGGGAAGGGAGGAAGGACAGGGCTGAGAGAGCCATGCTCATTATTGAGGAAGCTTTCATGCTCGCGGTACTTAGAGCGAGCCGGTAGAGAGAAAAATGAGATATTAACAAGATGAAATGAGATGAGACGGGACGAGAAAAGACAAGCCAAAAAGCAAGTAATTGGAAAATGAGATGAAGAGGACAATAAGACACCAGAATCCCAATCACAAAGAAGAGAAAATAGACAGAAGTATTATATAGACGCAATAATCCCCCCGCGAGAATCCCATCCTCCAACGCAGATTCGAATCACGGATATTAGACTCCTAATAAATATACTCGTACTCGAGTAGCATACCCATCAAAAGCGGGACTACTGTATTGAATTTACTGTACTCAAGTATTATACCTGCAGTCCATCCATCTATCTACCTAGATATTTTTAGGTTCTACAGGAAACGATATCGAACGACGAATGGAATCAATTATTCGGTCCCGGAATCATCAATATACTGTATTGTGATGTGATTGTACTTGAGTAATGTAATGATGATTGATCTCAATGCGATTTGAGAGACATAAGGCAAAATACTGTTAAGCAAGGTTTTCAGTTTTCTAAGAAAGTAAGAAAGTAAGAAACCAAACTCAAACATCGACCATCGAATATCAACCCCTCAACATTCAATCTCCGTCTGTACCTAGAATACCCGGATTGCGCATAAAAGCTAGGATATATAAAGGAGGGCGGTTACTTCTGTCTATAAGGCGTATTTAAGTTAGAGTAGGTAGCTAGTAGCTAGATATCTCGGATACTTTGCCTCGATGTGTGAAGAGACTGACTCCACTGGTTACTTACTTACTGTATAAGGTTAATGATCAATCCACCATACCCGAGTACACAATCCGTTGCAATCACAATACTATATGAAATACCGTTACAGATATACGGTACTCGTCGAGTATATTTACTCAAATCGGAATGGTACGGACAAACAAATGCGAGTCTGTTCGAAGCCTTGCAAACCGTTTTCCATCCACAAATTATCCCCGCAGCCTGATAACGCTAACCTAACCGCACTAGTCTAACCTTCATTGGGATAAGCTTCATGAAGACTTCACCTCATTGCACTAGTCCAAGCCAAATTGAGATAAGCTTCATGAAGACTTCACCTCATTGCACTAGTCCAAGCCAAATTGAGATAAGCTTCATGAAGACTTCACCCCGCTAAGTCTGGCTTCACTAGTCCAAGCCCCATTGGGATAAGCTTCATGAAGACTTCACCAGCCTGACCACACTAACACCTCAAGGACCGCCCCGAATCAAAGTAACGCATCATACCATACAGAGTAGTAGTAGTGTACACTGTGTACCTTACCCCATTGATTCTATATCATTAAACAGCTTCAATATCAACATCAACATCAACATCAACATCAACATCAACAACACAGATTCCAGATTCCAGATTCCAGATAGATAAAAAACTTCAGTAACCTCAATCTACTCGAAATCCAACCCCAAATCCGAATCTAAATCTGACCTTCTTCCCCTGTCATGTTCATATCCATATCCATATCCATGATTTCGCTTCGCATCGTTTTATGATTATGATTTGACTGGTACTCGTAGATATAGGTAGGTAAGGTAAGGTATACGGTGCTGGATAACATACTAGAATATGAAATTTATTTGCTACAATATCACAGTATCACAATATCACACAATACAACACTCCTTATCCATATCCCATCTCTATCCTTATCCTATGTCCTCCCATCTCATCACTGATCACCAACCATCCGGCTCAAGCTGTGTACATGGGATAGGGTACGTACTTCATCTCCCTCCTACCGATAATACAGTGTATTTGCTTTTCTTTACTTTACTTTTCTTTACAATTTTGGTAAATGTCAATCCCAATCCCAATCCCAATACAATACATACACGCATTTCTTTATACGAGTAAAAGAGATTAGATTATATTATTTGATAATAGGGTATATAAGATAAGTATAGTTCAGTATACACAATCTAAACCGAACTCCCAACTCAACTCCCAACTCAACTCCCAACCCCCAAACCCAACCCCTCAAGCCCTCAATAAAATCCCCCCGTCAGCTATATAAATCACCTATAATATAACACAACATAACATAACATAACCCAAGACTCATCAACCCCCCCCCACCCCCCAAATCTCAAGCCAGTGAATGACTACTCAAAATACTCATACTCCCTTAACTCCCCCTCTTCGGTACAAACATATGGTTTCTGTCGTCCATCTCGATATCTTTCTCCCTTTCCCTTTCTCTTTCCCTCTCTGTGTCGCCATCGTTCATCTCTTCTACCTTTACACTGTAGCTAACTTCTTTTTTGACTACCCATGGCTCTGCTATCTTTTTGCTTTTGATTTCCCTCTCTTTTTCCTCTTTTTCTCTCTGTATCGGTAACCCATAATTTGCACCCACCACACCTACCTCATCTCCACCTACCTCCCCATCCTTCAACACCCCACCCTCATCATCACTTATCTGACTAAACGCATTAAAATCGCGACTCAACCTCTTCTTCCCACCAAACCCACCAAACCCCCCACTGAACTTTCCACTATACTCCGAGAGCTCGAATGTGGGCGCCGTCGAACGTGTATCTCCCCCAACACCAATACGCGTATTAAAATTACCGGATTTGAGACGCACGAAGAGCTGACGGAGAAGAGGGACTGAGGAGGCGATGACCACGAGGTTGGATTCGACTCTGTAGGTTTGAGGTGTTAGGTATTAGATGATTGAGGGAGGATTGGAGGGAATGTGGGTTGGAACTTGGGAGAGGGAGAGGGACACTTACTGTACCCATAGGAAGAAAGGGACGGTGTTATCTAGTGTTGGTTAGAAATTGGCGGGGTGTATATTTGGTGGGATAGGATGGGATATGGTATACGTACATGTATAATCTCCTCGATTGGCAAGAACTCTCAGGTATATGATTTTCATGATGACTCCGACAAAGGCACTAAGGGAAGATTTATCAGTACCGTAGATTCGGCGTGGAAACTATATGAAAAAAAACTCACAGTAAACTGAGACTAAGCAAGAACATCAAACCGAATTTTATACGACGATTCATTTGTAAACTCCATAGCATGGTTGCTGGGAGACAGGTTAAGAAAAGATCGGTAAGACCATTCCAACTCGTGTGTGCGTAGCCGATATACTGAAATGTGATTAGAAATGTTGGGGAATATGGTTCGAGGTTTATACTACTGTAGACTTACGGTGTGATATTCTTCGGGCCAGCATGAAGATATGATGGATGTGTCCCAGAGAGCTCGAATGCCTTGACATCGAATGTATAAAGTGATGACGACAATGCAGTTTGGAATGCATTGCACCCAGAATAATGTCCAGAGACCTTTACGCTTCAATTTGGATGTACCGAATAATTGCAACATTAAGATTATGAATGACATTCGACCTAAAGTTGAGCCCATGACACCTATGGGTAAGTTAAAGAGATATTCTTTGTGGATATCTGTAACCAAGTGCTCGTAAACTTACCAAAAGATTGCCCGATTGCGTTATATTTCATGGCATCAATCCTATCAAATGGATCGAGATATACGTAATGTCGTCCCCATCCATAATGATATTGTACGGTAATCAAAGCTGCCATGGAGGAAATAACACACTTTATCGTTAGTTTTAGACAATACATCAGGGTTAAAAGCATACCATCGATAGAACAACCAAGGCATCACTAAGCCCCAACTGACGAGATATGAATCTCTGTGTCATGCATCGTGCAATAACAATGGTGATTGACATGGCATTCAAAGTCCAGATGACAGCGAGAGATGTAACGCCTTCAATCTAACATTCAGCGACAGCGAACCTTTGCACACTCGAAGAGACTGACCGATGTTAATATCAGGCCCCACAGTCATGACGGTCATGTTGAGAATATTTTACTCAAAAAGAATCTCGATCGACAACTGAAAGAGCGGGGTCTGAGCAGGTAAAAGTAAACATTAGAAACCCAACTAGTCACAAACTTGTGTACCGGGGCTCATCGGGATTCCATTCCTCCATCTTGGAAGTCAGCCACCAAAGCAAAGACCAGATGAACCATTCTCTTCTACCTATTCAATCCTGCCTTGCAGCTTTGGCTTGCACAGTATGCGATGCCTTGTGAAAGGGATCCAAGCCATACACACATTGCCATATGTGGTGGATGAGATTCAAAGCAGAACTGCAAACCCGAAGCCTCATCACCATTAAGCTTTATCACCAAGAACAGAAACCGAACCCGCATAAGATCGTATTTCACTTGATAACGATACATATTAAGACCAGGAACATGAAGTGTCGTCTCAACTGCTTGTCCAATGTCCATCTCAAGAAAGTACGGTGCGTAGATGTGAATCAATCAATCCAACATGAGGAATGGAACCGTGCGAACGAACTTGTCTTGACGGTAATCTTAGCCCACCCCATAATCTGACATCTAGAGAGGGTCTCAAACCCAGGGGTATCAAAAGCTTATTAGCTGCTCTACTCAGTACCGGTGCGGTACTGGGTACAAGGGAGCCCCGTCTCCAGCCTCCAAACGCGGAATATACCGGTAGGTACTGTGGCAATAATATAATCGAAGTCTGTATTTATTGGCAGTCGCAATATTATTATATATTATAGTTAGTACCTGCATTTATTCAAATTCAATACAGTACCGGTACAAACCCCATAGATTTGGTAATAACTTTAGATATATATTACTATACCCAGATAAAATCCATAAGGTTATACAGTAGCATTTTATTTCTTGCCCAAGGTGGATGATTTGATAGATAGATATACAACGATATATCAAGAATATATTCAAAAATTCTTTCATCTTATCGGAGATCAAATCAAATTGGAAAATTGGAAAATGTAGTTGATGTATTTTAATTTCAATTTTATGCCAAATACATACACATACACACATATAAAAGAGAGAATTAATTCGAAAATGAAATGGAGTCCATCTACCAACCTACTTTAGTACACATAACATAGTACATATAACAATACCTATAAGTGTCCGAACGGGACCTTTTGCTGAAATATGCTACTGTATGAGTAGATGTGTGATGAATCATGAAACAGAGATAGGCACTAGCCAACCAACCATTTAAATCACAAATCACAAATCACAAGTAAAAGTATCATACTGCGTAGCTGAGTTGCTGGGTTCACGGGTTCATGGGGGAAGAACGAATATGGATTGCGAAAAGGTTGGGATACCGGTACTATGATTGACGTTATTCTGTTTGTTACTACTGAGCACTTACTTGTACTGTAACGGTATTTGTCTTGATTATACAGTATTGCGGAATCTGTTGGTACCGGTATTGTGTGATATGTGATATGCTATAATATCTGGTGTTGTGCATAGGAAGAATTGAGTAAGGGGGATGTAATTATGAATATATCATTGTGATGTGATGTGATGTTATATATCATATCATAAGGTACTATGTAGATATAACAGGAAGCTTATTGTTTGAGCGGATAGATATCACGCTTTGCTGCTAAGCGAGGTATTATCAGACGACATGATGAGGAAATGAATCTTGCAAAAGATCTTTCAATCATCAGGCAAAATGCTCTTAGGATCCAATCCAATCTCTTCACCAAGTCTCCTAACAACCGTCTTCAATGCAGTACAAGCAGGGCTATCGGGCCAAGCATCAAAGAAGCTCTCGCCATAATCGCACGCCATACCAATTCGAGGATCTAACGGTACCGCTCCTAGGAATTTGATATTCATTTCCTCAGCCAAAGCCCTCGCACCTCCTGTTGTGGCTTGGAAAATTTGACTTTCGTGTGTGCATTTCGGGCAGACAAATCCTGACATATTCTCTACGATTCCCAATACTTTAATCCCTGCCTTCCGACAAAAATCAATCTCCTTTCTGACATCTAACAGCGAAACTTCCTGTGGTGTGGTGATTACCAGGGCTCCATCTACCCCACTCTCTTTCAGAAACGAATTCACACTTAAATGCTCATCACTCGTTCCTGGAGGTGTATCTACCAATAAGAAATCCATCTCTCCCCATTCCACATCTTTCAGAAATTGTTTTATCAATCCATTCTTCTTCGGTCCTCTCCATATCACCGCATCGTCTCGATTCGGTAACATAAACTGCACACTCATCACACCCAAATTCTCCATGACCCAAACCGGACTCCAACCTGCACCACTAACATGTATTTGTTCCGTCTCGACTCCCATCATCTTGGGTATACTCGGTCCGCAGATATCGGTATCCATGATTCCCACAGTATTATCCTCATTTGTCGCGAATGCATGTCCAAGTAAACTCGTAAATGTGCTCTTCCCCACGCCACCTTTTCCTGATAGTATTAAGATTTTGTGTTTGATACCGGCGAGACGTGCAGTGATAGCTGGGATATCCGGATCAGGACCTTTCGGCGCAGAGGCGCATATGGCTTGGTTAGGACATCCGGCGCAAGAGTTTGCCTTTCCTGCAGCTTCGGATTCGGGACCGGGGCAGTGTTCAGGTTCTGGGGCGACAAGTTTGGGAGCGTTTTTTAAAGGATTCGAGATAACATCTTGGACAGCTTCTGGTCTTTCTTCAAGAGAAGGTGCCATAATTGTTGTGATATATCCAGGAAAATGTTGTTAATTATTTACAAGATGTAAATGTAAAATGCGGGATAGTAATAGTAATGGTAATGTCGCAAAATGTTTACAAAGCAGCAAGTGGGATTTGTTATACCATTGACTTAATTGGTAAGGCGGTGAGCTGAGTTGGAATGACCCCTCCGATCACGGGATTGTCAATTTAAACATACTTTCCATGATTGTTGTCCCCCAAAGAACTGTGTTGTAAGTTATGGTTCGAAAAGCATCGTCTCCGAGAGAGATATCCCAATGTGCCAGATTTCTTTGCTTCTCTGGGATTACTCAGAACGTACTCGTCAAACAATTAAATAGCATGGCCAATGGATGCCCGGAGAGAATGAAGACTTTGAAAAGATTGAGTTGAGGCCTCGAATATGCCATATTGAAGTCGTTCCATCCTATTAGAGGTGAGGGTTTTGTACTCTCAATAAATCTCTTCTCCCACTCCTGTTCCTCATCACTCCCCACCATTCGATACCCTGCATACGGTAACTTCAAAGTTGTTGCATACCCACGATTATGGACAGTTCTTTTCAAAACCACACGACGGAAATATTTCGAATGCCCCCACGGTAATCGGAAGAAGTCTTCCTCAATACACAAAGATTTAGAGTTATCGCAGCGCCAGATTGATATTTACTTGCTGCTTCAGTGTGACACAAAATCGCTAAAGCTAAACGTTCGGATTATGGTTAGAGACTCAAAGTTTGGCGAGCCATGTAATCAGAAGACCTACTTGATGTTTCCATTACAGCGAGACCTGTCTGTCGACGAGTGAGAATCTGGACCCAAATGTACTCCAATGTACTCCTTATTATACTTTGACAGATACATTCTAAGGACAGACAGAAGTGGGCAATGTGTTTACTCCAATTTTGCTTTACCATCGAGCAGAAACCCCCACTCACAAACCTTCGTCAACGAGATAATGATACCTGTGAGGAAACACAGAGCAGTGAAGGTACTAGGTAATTACCCCAGTACCCCAGCTTCTATATGATAGATAAGGATGGATATGGCGGGAAATAGCAGGGGAAGTTACAATATGGGATCAAAAGCTGAATAGCTTAAAAAAGATATATGTCTATAAGCACCCCTCACGAGAACATGCACAGTACCGTAGTAGCCATGAGTATTTTTTCCTATCAACTGGATATTTTCCGCTTTCCATCACTTCGAACTTCCCTGGCGGATTCCATCTGATAACCATACATCAAGGGTTCAACAGACCTTCCTAGATGAGTAATATGACATGTCACCTTACATGGGGTAAGATATGAAATGGGTGGTGGTACGGGATCCTTCCGTCGACCCGTTGACCTTGTCTCCATCTTCCCCAGATATCAATTAGGCGGTGAAAATGGCAGAAGAATTAAGGTTGGTTACCTATGAAAAGGGTTGAACTAAACCCTTGTCCTTGTTACTCCATATAAAAATCAAGAATCATTGATAACTGGGGGCATCACATGTAAATTTGTATCAATATGGTTACACACGGTTCTATAGAATTCTATCTTGAGAAAGAAACTTGTTGAATAATACAATAATACGGAAGATCATTTGTATGTGCTGGCAACTTCCTGGAAGTCAACAGAGATCATCAAATAATGATAATGAGGGTTCGAAGAAAGAATATCAAAAAGTGATCATTCAAAATTAATACTTGTAGATTGATTGATAAGATAGATAGGCAAAGAGAGGGAAACAAAACGATCTCATAGAACAGAAACCCCCCACGCTTTAAAAGTCACTCAAGAAATATAAATTCCATGTCATACCTTCCTCAAAAAACCATTCAAGTATGAGAAAAAGAATTGACATCCAAGAGTTGTTCCATATATTATGCCAACAAGAATTCGTCGATTCTTTGTGGTGAGCCATATAATTCGTTGGAATTCAAACCTCCACTCTAATAAATTGGTAGGGAAAAACAAGCCGCGCCGTTGAATTGAGAACCTTGACCTCGCAGAAAAGGACAACATATGGCTCATCCCACTCATTGACCATTCATCATTCAAACATATGGTTAACATAAATACATGTTAACCACCACCTCACTTACCATCTTTTACAGTAACGTGTTGTCATCAATATCGCGTTAGACAACTTCAATTGACCGATTTAAGGTCTCAACGACGTAAGCATTGCCATTTTCAACACGGCATAGTCCTTTCAGCATGGATACTACTTCTGCGAAATCCCAGGATTTGAGTGGCTTGCGGGAACGACATAATAATGTTCCTACAACAAATGAGGATAATATGACGGCTAGTTGCAATGGCTCCGAACCACCCTTAGAAGACCTCGAATTCGAGAAGGACAAGAAGACGTTTGGCAGAACTCCAAATGGTACCAGTAAGTCAAAAATTTCATCCAAACATTCTAAATGCTAGTATCAATAATCGAAATGCCCAAGCTAATCAACCCACAGTATTTACAGTACCCCAGACTCATGATATGGTATCTCAATTACTCGACCCTCGACAACCCAAGAACATCTCAGATTTGACAGTCTTGGTCATACTCGCATTTCATATAGTCGCCCTTTGCGCATTGCCAAGCTCGCTGAAGAGACCAGTATTCGCAGTCCTCTTTCTATTCTGGCGAGGATGTTACAATGTCGGCATTGGATATCTCCTTCATGTACAATCGCACCACAAAAGAATGGTGGCATGGGCAAAGAAATGGAATATATTTGAGAACCCGAATACTGGCAAAAATCCTCGACCATGGTTATACAATTTGATCAAGACTGAATTAGAGACCAAAATCCCAGAAGATTACAAATTCGAGGAAGCACCTATCGAGTATAACACATGGTTAGTCTTTCGAAGGGTAGTGGATCTGATTTTGATGTGTGATTTCACATCATATTGTCTCTTTGCGGTTTCTTGTGGAGGTGCACCAGCCGATGAAAGTCTTGCCATGTCAATACTTCGATGGGGTGCAGGAATCATACTCGTTTTATTTAATCTCTGGGTCAAACTTGACGCGCATCGAGTGGTCAAAGATTATGCTTGGTATTGGGGTGATTTCTTTTACCTAATCGATCAAGAATTGACATTTGATGGTGTCTTCGAGATGGCACCTCATCCAATGTATTCTGTTGGGTATGCTGGTTATTATGGTATCTCAATGATGGCTTCAAGCTACAGCGTGCTAGCAATTTCGATCGTTGCACATATGGCTCAATTCGCATTCCTACTCATTGTGGAAAATCCTCACATCGACAAAACTTATAATGCGCCACCTCCCAGAAAGCACCCAAATAACGCAACCCCAAGTGATATAGATCACGCAAACGCAATAGCATCAAGTAAAGATGGCTTTGAATATAGTGTAGATTCGTCACCTATTCAAACACCACCACTGATTACCACTCAACCATTATCAGTTCATAATCTTATGGGATTAGGCAACATTGATCTATTCCGGATCACAGATCTTTCTGTTCTCCTACTCCAAGGTTACGTCTTTCTTATTACTGCTCTTACGCCCTCGACGCCATTCTATCAAGCACTCTTTGTAATCAATGCCATTTTCTGGCGCTTGTGGTACTCTGTTGGTCTGGGAATCATTCTCGATAGACAATCAAACACCAAGATGTGGACACGACACTTTGTCAAATACGGTGATAGTACGGAAGAAGCCTGGCGACAATGGAAAGGGATGTACCACTTAAGCATGACAATGTGCTACGCGAGTTTCATTGCTGCAACCTGGAAGATGTACTCGATGCCTTCGGATTGGGCCTATGGACTTGTTTTATTGCGACACGTTCTTGGTACTGGTTTGGTCTCTCTTCAACTCTGGACTGCCATCAGTATCTATGAATCCTTGGGTGAATTCGGATGGTTCTTTGGAGATTTCTTTTTTGATCATGCTCCCAAACTTACCTACAGTGGTATCTATCGATATCTTAATAACCCAGAACGCATAATTGGGCTCGCTGGTATTTGGGGAGCCGTTTTCATCACTGGAAGCCGAGCTATATTCTTCTTAGCACTTCTCAGTCACACGCTCACACTTGCGTTCCTTCAATTTATCGAAAAGCCTCACATGCAGAAGCTGTATGGAAGAAATCTTCGATCAGAAGCAGGCCTTTCAAAAAGTATCAAAAGATCATTACCGCCTCAAATCAAGAAATGGCATGGTAATGTTGATAGAGTCCTGGAAGAAACAGGTCATTTTGTCGAGGAATTTCTAGATGCCGCTCGACCGAAATTTGCAGCTGGTGTTTCTACCATCATTAGAGATACCTCTGCACTCTTTAGTCAATATCCAGCTCGATTAACCTTGACAAGAATTGCACCAGATTTGGCCGGTTTCGATCCAAGAGATTATTCCGTCTCGATTGAGGGTACATCATCTGATTCGGCTATGCACAAACGTACAACTAGCAAAGAAGGAATCAATGCCCGCTTTCCACAAGAACGAACAGACGAATTCAAACCTCTCGTTTTCGAATATGGTGCACCGATCAAAGTAAAATGGACAGGGCCAATAAAACATAGCAAAGCTGATTGGGTAGGTATGTACATGGTAGCTGACAATGCATCTCGAGAAGTAACTCGAATTTCTTCCACGGGTCGTTGGGTCGCCACTGGCCCTAACGAGTACGAATCCACTCCAGCAGATAAAGGTATACTCGTCTCGGAAAGAATTATCTCGGGCGCAGAACGTATTGATGGCTCCACGCAAGATTACATGGAAGGAGAAATGCTCTTCGAAGGTGATAAACTCTTCTGGACTCAAGGAGTTTTCGAATTTCGTTATCATCACGACGGCAAACATAATGTCATGGCCATCTCTCTCCCTTTTGAAATTCGCATCTCCCGCTTCGACGACGAAAATTCAAACCTAAACATTTTCCTCGGTTCCGACAATTCCCCTAATCAAACTCTCATCCGCAGCGCTGTCGAACAAGCTTTATTACCCGTCGTACGGAATTGCTTCGATAGAGATCCTAATATTGCCCCTAATACTGTAGATGAAAGTTTTGGGGAATTAGTAGCACGAGATGGAAAATATCCTCGACGCGTGGTGCATGCTGTGCATTATATGTTTGGGATAGAATTTGCACCCGAGGTGGTGAGAGCGGATGGAAATGTGAGGAATTTGGCTTGGAGGATTTGTAATGCGAAGCAGGTACTGGTATGCAGAATTTCTAAAGCTCATGGAAGATCTCTTTCTCGTCCGGTGTCGTCACCTCTTAATACTTGATTTTCTTTTCGATCTCACTCTCGTCTGGTGTCATCACCTTGAGATACGAGACTTTCTTTTCGATCTCACTTTTTTTCTTCTCTTCTACTTTACGGGTTTCGAAAACGCCAAAGGTTCTCTTCTTCGATTATTTTATATTCTTTTACTCTCTCTCATTTGTTTCATTGTACTCGAGTGTGGCATGCTGGAGTTTAACCGGCACGCATCGGATCGGATCGGATCGGATCGGACCAAAAGGTGGATTTGATTTGATTTGATTTGATGTGATCGAAAGAGAGTTATTCATATTGAGATTGATAGAGAACAGTCATTGACCAATAATCCGCAGGCTCCGTATAGTATGTCGCTTTCTAAGGGGACTAATACACCTATTGGGGAGGGAGAGGGGGATGGAGAGGGGGAGAAGGTTTAAGTGATGGGTTTGAGTGGATGGATGGAAGAGTGGATGAATGGCGAGATTTGTTTGGTGAATCGGGCGATGTTGTGATGGAGATGAATATGATGGATGTAATCATGATCATGAGGATGAGGATCATATATGATATGATATGATATGATATCTAGGTAATTTTGGTGATGGTGATGGTGGTGATGATGAATACCTGTGACGATGATTACCCATCGTACTGTTACTGTTACTGTTACTTTAGTAAAAATGATACCCTGTTTTGTCCTGTTCTGTCTTGTCTGTATTGTATTGTATTGCATTGTGTTTGTTTGTTGGTTTGAGTAATACGATATGTGTATGACCACAAAACATATATGAATGCATGGTATGTATAATTATGGTTTGGTTTGGTATGATGGTATGGCACCTTTGTTAGTATTTGAGTATAATAGTAGGTAGATAGCAGATGGAGATGGAATAGTAAAATAAAAAATAAAAAGTAAATAGAAATGAAAGGCACAGGGGAGGGAAGGAAGGAAGGATAAGGAATGAAGGGGAGAGTTAGTTTGAAGGTAGTTTGAATTTTGGATTTGGATTCGAAACTGAATATAGATTTGGAT